>JARVJO010000082.1:20929093-20942211 GCA_031762555.1 Cynodonichthys magdalenae | reverse complement strand
TGAAAATCAGCTCATATTTAAAGCTACAAATGTTGCAGGATGTGACAAAAGGCAGCCTCGTGGGGACCAATTCCCGGTCCCCACAGGTACGGAGATTCAGTTTAGGACCATGGTGTGAATTGAGTTTAGGTTAGTTTTAGGGTCAGGTAGGTAGCTGTGAGGTTAATTCTAGAATAAATGGTCAGGGTCAGACTATAAAATTAGTCAACCCTTGGCCCCCACTAGGACATAAAAACAAACCTGTGTGTGTGTGTGTGTGGAAATTGAAGCCTTCAGTCTGACTCCTCCTCCCACTGTTGTGTGAACAGGAAGTTGTCAGTTCTGCTTCAAAGTTTTGTCTCTTGTAGGCCATATAAAAGTATTTTTTATGTTTTACGGTTTTATTGCTACCATGAATCAATTAGGATCAATACAAATTTGTCTTTTATTTAAAAAAAAAAAACTTCAAAGTGTCAAACTTCTACAGAAAAATACCAACTAACAAAAAATCCGTAATGTAAAATAAGTGACTGTCCTAATTTAACTTACAGATGAAATTATTAAAAAGTTTTATTCTACCTACCCTCAGGAGTTCTGATAAACCCACCATGAAGGACAGGAAGAATCTACTGAGAGCCGGTGGTCCTTACAGACTGAAGGACCCTGCGTTCATCTACTGTCTCATGAAAACCGATCCAGGACTTTGGTGTCGGTCAAACCATCCACAGGTCGACTCAAAACAAAGAGCTGGTGGTGGGTTTCAGACCCTTTGATTCTGCTGAAGATCAGAAAATAAAGAGTTAATAAATTGACCTGAACCATAAAATACAGGAAGGGTCACCAACTGTCCCTGCTGAGGAGACTCAGGTCCAAACTACAGACCACCCTCCTGAAGACCCCCATCATGTCTGTTCTGTTAAATTTATTCTAGTTTACTTTATTGTTGTATAAAATGTAGTCCATGTTGGAGTCTAGTTTTTAATCTGGTTTATTCTAGTCTACTTAATAATCTATTCTAGAATATTCTATTGTTATCCAGTTTATTCCAGACAAGCTTGTCAAACAACTTACAAGATGTTTGTTTGCTTTTGGAGATATGTTTATTTTGGAGTTGTAACCCCCTTCGAGGCTTTAATCTTGAGGAGTAACAACGACATCTGGTGGCCAACTGAAGTACTGACACTGTTTCAATGTCATTAATTGTGGACAGCAACGTGGAGAAAATGTGTTGAAGCTGGTTCCACTAAATCCAGTTGAGCAAATTACTCATCTCGGTTTAGTGGAACCAGTTGACATTTTGATTAAATAAATTCCACACTTCCTTTTTTTAGTGTGCACAAACAACAGTTTTCATGATTTCTGTTTAAATTTGTAACGTGTACGATGTGTTGAACTTTAAAGTAAACAAGTAAAAGTATAATTGAAAAAAAAGTTCTTTTTAGAATATCTCAGGCAGTTGAAAGAAAACAAATTTTAAAGTGAAAAATGTTTATTTTTATTTAAAAATGTTTTAAACCTGTTTTGTACCATACATCAAGAATCCCTGATAAATGCCGAAACATCAAGAGAAAAAAAATAAACCTCCTTTCAAGAAGTAAGTAAACTTCCATAGACCTGATTTATTTACTTTGAGCTGATTTATGTTCACTTGTTTTTTTTTCAGATCATATGAGAGACGTTTCATGATCAGTTAGGGGGCCCCGAGATGGTTGCATGGTGAACTGTCAAAATGTGTAGGACTGGCCCTGGTCTTACTAAAAGTTTGTCTCTTCTGTGTAATGATAATTATCATGCATGAATTATGTCTGGTTTGCAAGCATTATATACCTGCTGAATTAGTTTTAACAAAATAGCACTGTGGATTATTGTCATCAAACTGCTTGTAAAATATGTTAAATTATTTAACACTCCTTAGTGTTAAATAAATTACATTTGCTTCAAAATAAATTTTCTGCTAGCTGTTTTAAATAGGCTTTTTGGTCAATTGATGAATGTCCTGCAGCTTTTTTTCCTGACCTTTGGTAATGTTTTGTTTATTTATTTATTTTCAGACATGGCGAGCAGACAAGGTGACCCCAGAAAACGTTTAAAATTCATCGGAGCCTTTCTGGGGCCAAATGGTGACCTACAGTCACTAGAGTGGATACCAGTATTTGTCAGGTGAGCAACTAAAATCAAATGATAAACTTTAATATTTGGGTCAAGACTCTAAGGGTACATGATCATCTCACAATGTTTTGTTTTTTATGTTTTTTCATTTTAATGTAGACTCATGGAGGTATGTGATGAGACGGCCAGCAGATGCGCATATCTTAACATCTTGGTGCGCACCAAGTCTGACAGCATTTTGAACAGGTAGAGACTAACTTACACATGTAATATCTTGTCACTTGTCATGCATAAATGGTGTCATACCAAACTGTGGGAAGAATATTAGTTATGCTATAAACTGGTATTTTGTTAATAAGTCAGAAAAACTTGTTCAAAAAAGGCAAATTTTGTCAAATGTTGGATCAAAGTCTAATTTTTCCAACAGAAAGATCATTAAGCATATATAAAAAAAAAAAACAGAATTGTGTTAGAAATTGATTGACACAGTCAGATTTCAATATCTCTTGTGGTTTAACCGTCATCAAGACTGAAACTGACATAATAAGAAGCAGAAATATATAAATTGACCAATAAATAAATCAAAACCTTTCAAATGCACCAATTAATTAATATTTCATAATTTAATTGACCTTCATATTTATTTTTCCAGCTTAGTTCCAATAAATTATGTATTTTAGCAGATAATTTACATTTTACTGTTTTTTAAAAATATATATATATATTATTATTTTTTTTTACTTGTAGATGCGTTTGTCTTTTAAATGATTATATTTATTTTTTTACACTTTCCCACAAGTCTTTTTATTTTTAATGTGTTGTTTTTTCACTTCTCTGTCTCCTGTTTTACTTGTGCATTTCTGCCTCATTATACAAATAAGGTGGGCGGAGCTTCTTGGGTCAGCTCCTCTCCTATTGGTCAACAGACAGGAAGCAGCAGGATTCATGTGCAGCTCTACTGTGCATGCTTGTGCTGACTCAGTTTAGCCTAAAGTTTAAAGTTTAGTTTAAAACAAAGGCACAGGTGTTTTTCCTCCTTGTCGTTGTTTTAAACTAAACTTTAAACTCGTTCATTCAGCCCCCCCACCCCCCGAGTTTTTGTGGCGCACCCTTTTTATTTAACCCCTCATGCCAAACAAACCAACCTGCTGAAGCTAAATGAAATATACAGTGCATAGTTTACAAAGCCACAACTATACAGACACATCTATACAGCAGCCTTTGAATTGTTAAAAAAGTTTTGTTTTTCTTTTACTTCCTTGTCTAACTGCCTCCTTTCCTTGTGTCCTTTGATCTCAGTTTTGTTGATCACTGCGCTTTAATGAAATGTGAGTCTTTGTGCATACAGTTGCTTTACTTCTTGAAATTTGTACTTTTTTGTAAAAATAACGTATTTTTGAATTTGGTGTTGGGAACACATGTAGAAAAAATACAGAACAGGTTCATAATTCTCACTGAAGAATCTCCTCTTCTAACAGTCTGTAAACGTTCAGGAGCTGAGGAGGAACTGATGGACATTTGGAAACATTTCTCTAGATTACAATGAGATATTCAAAGACATATTAAAATAGACTGTATAATGCTCTTTTTATACCCAGACCTCTCAGTGTTACAGGATGTCTGCATCTGGGACCAAACAAAGCATAAGGATGTTTAAGATGTTCATGCATCAATGCACTGTCCATGGTACCAGAGTCACTCTCATCCCCCACCAATGCAGTGTGCTGTCCATGGTGCTGAAACACTCACCTCAGGACTGTTCACAGCACAAGCAGGTGTAACCTCACTACACTCTGACTGCTGTAACTGCACCTGAAGAGCAAAATATGGTTTTAACAGATTTACATGACATAAATGAGTTTTCTTTCTCTGCTCTGGCATTGAAACTAAGTAGTTCTGATCAGACAACTGTTCAAGAACTGAGTACGGGCCGGTAAATTTAGCTTATTGTTTAGTTATTTGCTGTTCCTGGTGCTGGATGGTGCGTCTGTTAGAGAAGCAGATTTTACTAAAAATTATTTGCTTATTTCTTTTTCCAGATTTATCAACGCTGGCGGCTATATGCTTCTCAATTCCTGGCTCGTGAGCTCGACGTCTACAAACGACACTACTCTGCTTCGAGGAATTCTGCTCGCGCTGAAGAAGTTGCCTCTTAGAGTGGAACACCTCAAAATGGTTCTAAGTTCACCTGACAACACGCAGCTATGGAGGACAGCACGGTTTTGCAATCTGACCCTGATATCTTTTTCCAGAACAACACGGCCAGGTTGGTGTGGCAGCTTAACAAAAGCGCAGAGATGGAAGGTCAGTTCCCTTTCTTCTCAGCTGTCTTTTTTCCATCTACTTATGGGATTATGGGTGCAACACCTCGTCACTGAACAAGCCACCAAAACAAAGTGTGGAGTTTGGACTGGTCAAATGGCCAATGTGTTGATCCAGTGAGAGATAAATCAGCTTTGTGTGTGCTGTCAAGTTTGCTCATGGATCTATACATAGTAACGGTTGATGAATCAGCCCCTTGGTGTATTTCTACCCTACAAAATGTGTTTTTAATTCTTTGTTTAGAAGTTGCATCCACAATCCAGGCATAATAAACGGCTTTATTCTAATTATAATGTTGACTTTGTTCTTAGAGGTGAGGAGATTGGCTGCATCGCTGGTAAAAGGCTGGGTGGCAGAGATTGTGTCCCACTGTAAGTTCAGCAGTGGCAACTCTACTGCTGCTAAAACTTTACAGTTTACTTGTTGAATTAAAATTTAAAAGTCCACTGGTGGTCTCATGATTTACATTTTATTTACTTTTTCTTTTTGATTCATTTTATGACACTTTGCTTACAAAAAACACAAGAGGAAAGCTGGTTTTAGGGTAAATGATGGAGGAGGAAATTTCCACAGAAGGGACCAGTGGTGGGGAAGCGAGCCGGGCTTCTGGGTCAGAGGGGGGGCCCATGTAGAGTGGGCTCAGAACTCATGAGACTGGATCACCTTCAGGCTTCTATGTGGCAACAACACAGTTAATCTGTCTTAAAAACTATGGAAAACACTGGAATTTAGACATAGTATTTTCCATGTCTGGATTAGTGTGAAGAATTTGTACATTTTTTTATCCTAAAATGTAAAACTAGAGAAAAAAAGTATTTGTAATATTTTCTCAAACACTAAAATACAACAGAGCCACATTTAAAGACCTAGAGCGTCAGCAGCCTCAGTAAACGGATGTTTACATGATGTACGTTCAGCACACCGAAAGCAGCAACAAAGTATACACATTTTAGTTACTGTACTGCAAACTGGTATTTTGTTTTTGAGAAAGTGGTTTTATAAACCTAAAAAATCATTTCAAAAAAGCTAATTTTCTTTTGGCTGATTATTAGCCTAGCCTAGACAAAGACTTTTATCTTTTTGTTTATATAAGCTTTATGATTAATGTTAAAATAGTAACTTTTTAATTTGTTTTATAAACTCTAGAATAAGCACTAAGAATAATTCACCTGCTGTAAATACCATGAGTCTATAGTCTCATGTCTGCCTATTAGATTATGAGTGACAGTCTACATATTAGGATATTTTAAACAAATGCAAAAATCTCCTTTAAACAAAGAATTTGTAGTTCTTTTGCAGTGTCTCATATCTTCTAACAAGTGTAATTTATTCTAGTATATAATTTATAATAATTATGATTAATGAGCCTAAACAGATAATATCAGTAATAAAAACAGTATTTTCTGAACTTATTGCCAACGTGGGAAAGTGTCATTGCTTCAGTTGGCCACCAGATGTCGCTGTTCCTCCTCAGACTGAAGCCTCGAAGCTTTAAGTGTTTTTTCCAGCAGAATGAGGCCTCACCAGGTTCCATATCCTGGTCTGCTCAGAGGTTTTGATCAATATGTTTGTAGCCTATATAAAAATCACTAAAATAAGTCAGTTTGAATAATTAAAACTCTGTATGTTTTCCTTTTTTTAAAATAAAAGTTTGCAACTATTCACTCAATTCTTGTCTTTTTTGATAAAGAGATAAAGGTTGAATGTGTCTTTGGGAGACAATAAAAAATAATTATCCGGGAGGCACCGTATATCTAGATAGGTTTTTTTTTTTTTTTTTAGTTTTTTTGAATGATGACAAGCCCGAATGAAAACAGGCTGAAGTGAAATAAATATACAATTCTTTTTACATTTTTTAAAAGGTAAGGAGTAGAAAAGCACAGCTAAATGCATGAAAATGTAAAAAGTAGAAGTAAAAATCAGGCTGAAAAATAATTGCTCCAGAAAAGCTGAAATAACCTTAATTTTTACTTAAGTCAGGTGAAGTATTTTTAGTTTACTAGACACCTCTGTAAAGTTTATGTTTCTACACACACATTTATAGCTGTTTTACATAATTGTTGAATGAAATTAAATATTACATTAATTTTACATAAATACTTTATGACACAGTTCCAGCTGGGCTTGTTGTTAATCTAATAGTTGCCATGACGACTGTGAGCTGTCACCCTGTTCGGTCGCCATTCTTGCCTCTGCATGTTGTCACAGATGCTAACAGTGGATAGGTGTTATTAAACTCCATGTTTTTTCTCTCTGAGAGGCTTTTATCCGTTCTTCATTAGATCTTCAGGATTCTTGTATTGCTGCACAGTGTTCTTAATCCTGCAAAACATTTTTGGTCTCTTTGAAATATTTTACCATCTGGGTCACGATGCAAACCTGAAAATACACATGCCTATAAAGAAATAAAAATACAACAAATTGGGACATTCGTACTTGAGATTAGAGAGAAAAAAAGAGCGACATGAGAGTTTGGGTCCTTGTTTGTTTTTGTTTATTATCCGGTATAATAGTTTGTACAATACAAAGAATACCTTGAACAAAAGGAGCAGTGATATACTTGCTGGGGATAAATGAAGGTGTCTGCAGATATTCTAGTGAAGTCTGGTTACAGGAACAACGTGACCCTGGGTGGAGACTGGACAAATGAGAAGGAAGACTTAAGTGATTGTGTCGTCGTCTTCATGGAGATAAGAGTCAGATTTTCTTCCCGTCTTTAGCTTTAACATCTTCTGATGCTGGTAACCAGGAAACCTCTGACTGAAGGTCGCTGCTATACAAGGGATCAATGTACACCAATGGAAATGTACCGCAGAGAAAAACACAGCCAATCCTAGGGTTTTACATATCAGGAAACAACTAAAAAGACATTTACCAGGTTCTAAAATGATTCAAATCTAACATCAACAGGTTCCTCTGTGTCATTTATTTAACAATAAGTGGTTTTCTGTACGACTTTCTCAGTCTGTCACATGGCTGTGGAAACATTTTGGCCCACTCTTCTTTACGTTGTTTCAGTTTATTGTGGTTTGCATCAGATTTGTCCCACAGCGACACTTCAGTCAGGTTTAGGTCTGGACTCTGATTGCACCACTTTGATTCTTTTGTTTTAGACATGCTGCTGTGTTTGGATCATTGTTCTGTTAGGTCATGATCCAGTTGGTGCTGACAGTGGTTGGCAAAAAAAGGTAAATGACTTGAACCTATATAGCTTTTCACTTCAATCATTCACACAATGATGGTGGTAAGCTACATTGTAGCCACAGCTGCCTTGGGGCAGATGGAACGGGGGATCGAACCACCGATGACAGGACGACCCCCCCTAATCGCAGCCGGCATAATAGAATCTGTTGCGTGTTGTTGTAATCTCAAGCTTAGATTTGAATTATCTTAAATCCTGATTAAATTATTTCTAATACATCCTGATGAATAAAACCCTGAAATCAAAACGTTAAATTTAATTTTTTTTTTTAAACGTGGCCAGAACAGACGAGCAGCAAAGTAAAATAAAATTGTAACGGTGACCTTTGGATCTGTAACCCACTGGTTTAGATCAATTCAATGTAAACAAACAGCTTTTGATTCTCCTCACTAACCGCATAACTAAAGTAAACGATCGTGATTTTAGTGTCAGATGAGGACAAATAAAGCAATTTATATAAAATAAAATAAAAACACCTCCATTGATCACCTCCTCAAAGCATGACACATATCAAAACAATAAATAAATAAATAAATAAATAAATAAATAAATAAATACAGTGATTCATAATTGTTGAGGTCAAAACACATGAATAGAAAATTTTTGAAGTTTTCCTGTAAAGCAGCCCGAGTGCAGACCACCATGGACACACACACCCACGGTTAGCTGAGCAGTCCTAATCATTCAGCCCCCCACCCCCCGAGTTTTTGTGGCGCACCCTTTTTATTTAACCCCTCATGCCAAACAAACCAACCTGCTGAAGCTAAATAAAATATACAGTGCATAGTTTACAAAGCCACAACTATACAGACACATCTATACAGCAGCCTTTGAATTGTTAAAAAAAGTGTTGTTTTTCTTTTACTGCCTTGTCTAACTGCCTCCTTTCCTTGTGTCCTTTGTTCTCAGTTTTGTTGATCACTGCGCTTTAATGAAACGTGAGTCTTTGTGGGTAAAAAAGAAAAGAAAAAGGCTAAAGTCTGTAAAAATGTACATAGAGTTTACTTTAGTGGATCTCTCTTCTTTTTGTCGCCTGTTTTAGAATATATAGTATATATAGGTGTATATATTGTCATGTAACACATCAGTCAGACATTTGTTTCCTGAATTGCTAACCCACAATTTTTACAGTGAAAAAAAGACAGAATATATGTTGTTTAGGATTTTTTTTGGTGGGGGGGTTAAGGATTAAATTAAAGAAACAGACGCCTCCTATCTTTAATTTTAGCTGTGTGAAATAAACCAGGCAGACAGGCCCGCAGCTTTCTGAACTGGATTTCTAATTTAAGTACCGTAATAATTCTACGATAAGGTCAACAATGATTTATAGGCAAACAAAATTCTGTGAAATTATTCATAAAAACAATAAAACTAAAGGAGTAGTGCATAAATATTCCCTCCTCTGTTGTAAAGCCCCAACCATTACATTCAGAAACCTCATAATGAGTCAAATAAGATCCAGCTGTGGGCCATCTGAGCAAGTAGGGGTCTCTGCAGTACATGGGGGGAGTTTCTTGTGGGCAGAATTTGTCATGCCTGTGATTAGTCAGGTTGATTTGTCTTAAAAGATGAAAGGTAAAAGTAAAATTATTGTGAATATGTAAATATTAATATTTAAAAATTTTCCAGGCGGGTTGGAGCTGTTTATACGTCCCTCAACATGTAGCACCTTCCTGTCTCGAGTTATGACTAATGCAGGGAGTTTATGATACCAACTTCTGGCCCGATGTTGCCCTTCTGACAAACTTAAAGACGCTCCGATTATCTGATGTCTCTAAGGATAATTATGAACCCTGCATGCAAAGCAAGGGTCATTCAGTGATTTTGGTCAACCGTATCATGGAAACGGCCGCACCGATCAACATGAAATTTGGTAAGAATGTAGATGTGTCTGACCTACACTGTGCCAGCCAAAGTCTTTACGATAGACCCCATATTTGAGGAGGGGGCTCTATTTAAAGAGGGGGTGTCTGGACTATGCTACTGCTATGCTGTGTCTAGTTTTAGGAGATATTCCTGCCGTGTGTGGTGTGTTAAGGATGATCTAGTCGGCTCAGAAGGATGTTAGGACCGCTCCAACCTCAAACTGTAGTCGTTCGATTGTCTTGGCCCAATATCTTAGTGTGTGTAGCGTACACCAGAGGACAAAACAAGCTCTCAGCCTGTTGGATGGGACGTGTTGCCAATCAGAAAGAGAGGTAACGGAAACACAGAAGGGAATCCAAATAGAAAAAAAATAAATTAAAAAAACTGCCATGGCGTCAAATTAACATTTATATTTAAAAATATAGGTGCTTTTTGACCGTTTTGATCGATCTACACGTCCCTGCCCCCCAGCTGCCCCTGGCTTCTTCAAACCCCACCCAAAACAGTCAATCCGATCAATTGTGTCTTTAACAAACTCCTCCATCAAAACTCAAATGGACCAATCATGTCTTTGGCAAACTCCTCCCACAAAACAAGAACCTCCCACTCAGTGACGTCAGAGACCCCCTTTTGGATCCAAGTGTAGACAGATCTGTCCCCTCTCTGTCTTTAGTTTTATTGTTTGCTTCAGGTCCTGTGTGTTTGCTTTGAGCTGCTGACTGATAGTCTCTCAGCTAATTTTTGAAACAAACTCTGCACTGTTGGACTGTCTGCACTGACACGGCAGGTTTAGCAGCCCTCTAATGAGCTAAAACAAGCCGGATGTGTCCTGACTGCTGACGAGCGAAGACCTTCAGCTGTCCTGCCCCACGGTTTAAAAACTGTCTCACTAATAAAAAAAAAACATTTTAAATTTCATTTTAAACAGTCAAAATAGTTGAAAAACAACACAAAGCAAGCTAAGTAATTATGTAGTTTACATTGTAGGAGGAATTACTTTTTGGGGCAAATCACTTCTTGTTTAAGTTTTAGGTGGGGTTGGACCCCGTCTGCCCTAATGGACTGGTCTCACCTGTGGTTTTGGCTGCTGAACAACAGACTTTTGGTTTCCTTAAGGAAGATGAAAAAAAAGTGCTAACTTCCAGTGAGATTTGATCTTTGGACTCTGAGTTGATCGTGGATTTGTTTGAATCCCAGGTCTGCATGAGATGAGCAGTGGAAGTAATGTGCTAAATCAGAAAATGGTTCTCTTGATTCAAGCTCCAAGTTGGAAACAAAAAGGATCCCGGGTGGGGGATTTTGGACCCTGGACCACTGCTGAAGGTGATGACAGTAGCTTCTCAGTGCAGTATTATTTCCTTATATGTTTATTTTTTTGTTCTCAGCGGTCAGAATCCTGGGCTGCCGTAGCTGCTGCGGCTGTAATAACTGTGGTGGCTGCGGGAGCGGCTCTTGCTGCGGCTCCAGCTCCGGCTCTTACTGCGACTCCGGCTCCAGTTCCTGCTTCGGCTCCTGCTCTGGCTCCGGCTCTTGCTTCTGCTGCGGCTGTAGCTGCTGTAGCTGCTGTAGCTTCGGCTGTGGCTGGATCGTGACGGGCTGCTGTCGTAGCTTGAGGACGAAAGGCTGGGACGATAGTACGGGATCGGCCGCTTCCGTGCGCTGGAGAGGAGGAGCGGGGGAGGGAAGACGGGACAAACACAGCAGTGAGATGTTAGGATGAGGGCGACGCTGCAGGTGTGAGGATGAAGCTGCTAGCTGGAACATCTGCTGATGCTTTCAGTTTGCAGATCAGTGTTAGAGTGCAAAATGGTTAATTTACAATCAGTTCAGTATCTGAAAGAGAGCAGCAAACAAATGCTTCAACTCCCCCATACACACACACACACACACACACACTCTTCAGGAAAAAGCCTGGTGTTAGTTGAAGCTTGAGCTTAGTTTGCTTTGTTAATAGCCACCGTGAAATTGCTTCCTGTAAGGTAATTAGCTGTTAGCTCCCAGAAGAACCTCTTCCTCTCTGTACCAATATAACCCAACTGTTGTGCAGAGAAATGCTATCAAGGTTTTCCTGCTGTCACAATTATTCAGTTTCCTAGGCTTAGCCCTACTCTTACACGTAGTCCAACCCACTGGCCTTTAATTTGAAGTCATGAAAGAGTGACAATATTTCATTCTGAACTGCAACGGTTTGGTTAGAAAGCAGATAAAACATCTGCTGTCACGTTTGTATAAAGATTCAACATCCTTATGTCTTCTACATGAATTATTTAGCTCACAATAAATGTAATTAGGGCAGTAGCTCAACTGACCGCAGCTGTTAACTAATTGGCGAATAGCAATCACATAAGAGCATCTAAAACAAATACTACAGCTACTTTTGTTGTGGCTCAGTTGTACTGTACGTGGGAATTTCCCACTTACATGTCATTAATTATAACTGAAATGCCAATCCAGTGGGAATTCCTTGTTAGGAAGGGAGAAAAATTCTTACCACTCACCATAACTCAACAATAAAACTCTCCTACTTTAATAGTTTTCTGTATTATTCATTTCACATTTAAAAAGTCGTACACATAGTATTCTTTTTTTTTAAGTGGAAGTTTAAAAACGCTGTTTCTATGCAAAAAATACCACGTAGAGCTCAGTTATTGTTTGTTAGTGGTGCTGAGCCGTAGAAATGAGGCGTGGAATGTGACTTTTTAGTAAAAGTTAAAGATAAAACATTGAAGTTAATTACTGACCCTTTGAGGGCCACCTAAAGCTCATTTGGCCCTCGATGAAAATGAGTTTGGCACCCCTGGTCTACCATTGTTCTCAATTACTTGCATGAGTCACAGAAACTGAAGCGTTATGGCTTGAATGTGTGAACACAATTATCTTAAAATAGTTTTAATTAGAGTTGTCGCAGACATTTTCAACCCTTCTCATTTAAGTTTCCATTAATTTTAGAAAGCTACATTAGTATTCTATTTATTTTTTGTCATCAGCTGTGCCATAATACGGCTGCTGTAAAACGTAACACAACGTGCCAACTTGTCTGTGACAATATTTTAAAACAAAAGCATTTCCAATAGCTAAGTGCCACATTTGCAATTCAGGTAATTGTTGTTGCCAATTTAAATAGACGTTTAAGATAAAACATTCGAACAAAGTTCACCCAGCTAGCTCCTAAAGCTAACACAGCTAAACAACACAAAGAGATAGTGATAGATGGAGATTTTTGACACCTTTTGGAGCTAGAGTACGTCCCACCCTCCTGACATTACATCACCACACAGCTCTACTGGAGCTGTATGAAAAGTGTACCATCACATGCCACGTTAATGAACTTATGGTATGTTTTCTGCAAGTCGCTGCTGTAAAAAGGATTAATAATGCTGCAAGGATGAGGTTGTGACTTAGCCGATATTTGATCATAAAGAACTGATCAGTATCTTGATTGCCTTCAGGAATACTTTTTTTTTTTTTTGCAATTGCAGTTTGTACTAAATTGTGCAGGTTTAGAGTTCTATACTAAGTTTTTGGCTCTACTCCTACTATAGAAAAAGAACTGGGACACTCCAAACTCGAACCATAAAGTAAATGTGTAAAATGTAAGACGAGTGAAGAGGCAGAGGGAATGGGTAAAATATAATCTTTC
>JARVJO010000082.1:20906714-20928993 GCA_031762555.1 Cynodonichthys magdalenae | reverse complement strand
AACTCGAACCATAAAGTAAATGTGTAAAATGTAAGACGAGTGAAGAGGCAGAGGGAATGGGTAAAATATAATCTTTCCTGCATCACATTAGTTATCATGACTTTTATAAACAGGGTGTATCAGTTAAAGTAAACCTTGATAGCATTTTAACTTCTGCATCCCCATGTTTCAGCATTAGTGAACGTCAGCAGGCTGGAGCTTCAGTTATTGTGAGTTTCAGAGAGGAGATGAAGAAAACAGAGAGAGGACAGAGGGGAAAAAAGAAGAATCAGGAGGTGGTCAGGTTTACTCAGGGAGACTCTGGTGGTCTGCCGTTCAGATGAGCTTCAGGAGTCAGACTAGCAGAGTCCTGCTGCACGGCAACTGTTACCGTGGTAACAAGCCTGCTGCTGAGCTCAGCAGCATCCGGATGTCTCGACCTTTAGGACTGGAGCACAAGATAACAACATACACTCAATTTTTAATGTTTCAGACTCACATGAGAGGGAAAAGAAGCGACTCAGGCACTTTTTCACATTGAAACCTGTTTGAATTCTGGATTACAACAAAGGCTGCTGTGACAGAAAGCTGTCGAATAAAAAGACATGAATGTGTTCTTAGTGGGGAGGAACAAGGTTTTAAAAACAAGCATTTGATTTAAAAGTAATGAAATCATATTCATAGATTATTGATTGAACAGCAAATAAACATAATTCTTCACAGATTTCATTTTATTTAATTTCATGTCAATTTTAGACATTTAAAAAAAAAAAAGTTTCCTGACTTTATTCTTTAAACTCCTGATTTTGTTGACTTTTGATAATAAAACAAAACTGAATATACACAATTCAAAAGAATAGTTTTATAATATTAAAACTATCAAAATCATTTTTAATTTTGACTCAATGACATTTGAGTAAAAATAAAAAAAAAACTATGAAAAACTTTTCATCAGGGCTTCGGGTAAATGTGGCTCCCTGAGCAATATGACTTGCTGATAATTAAATATGAGGCTGTATGGTTGTGGTTGTGTAAAATATCTGGATGGGTAGAAGCTCATTTTGATGTGTTGTGTTTTTTTATTTGTTCAGATAAAATGGACACAGATGATTAAACAAATCTTCTACTTACTTATTACACTTACTACACTTATTTCAAATCACAAAAAAGCTGAAAAAAAAAACAAAATCATCAACAACATACTGATTCTTGAGGGTAAAAGTACCTGGTAATCCTTCGAGCCTCCATGAAGCTGGGCGAGTCTCGTCGTCTCTTTCGTATGGGTGAGTAGCTGCGTGAGCGGCGGCGAGCTCGGCTGTCGGCGTCTGAGCGGTTAGCGCTGTCCCTCTCTCTGCGTGACACACAAACTGTCACGTGACGGCAAAGGAAATGTAGTAAAGGTAAAGGATGAACGTGATGTCTCACCTGGACACGTTCTGTCTGCCGTGGGGGGATTTGACCTTGCCTGGGGCCTTGTCTCTGGAGGCGGAGCGGGAGGATGAGCGCCCGCTGCTCCAGGAGCTGCTGCGCTGCCGGAGGTTGGCTTTGCTCCGAGACTCTTTGTTCTTTCTTCCTGATGTGTGTGAATGGTGTCCTGGAGTCCCCGAGGGGCTCCTGTGATGTGCCTGACCGCGACCCGAGCGGTGGTGGCGTTTGGATGTGTGGCCACCCTTTGATCTGGGGTACCAACAAATATAATGCAGCACAGTTTTTTTTGTCATGAATCATTTTTAAAACAAGAATAAAAAGTCTGTTTGTGTCAGACGTGCGGTGAGACGAACAGAAGCCATACTTTTTCTGGTGCCGAGAGCTCCTCCCTCTCTGAGCGTGGTTCTGCTGGGAGTGGGTGGAGTCACTGCTGTGAGCTGGGGAGTGGGAGCTCCTCCTCTGGACTCTCTGGACCCCTCTCCTCCCTGACGTCTGAGTTAGAGAGCTCCCTACAGCTGTCATCTTACCATCCACACTCCCAGCCTCTCTGGCTGTGCACGTCAGTCCCATCTGGTTCCGGCAGGGGGCGCTGTAGAGCTTGTGGTCCCTCAGCAGAGAGGACTGGATGCTTGCAGAGCTAGCATTCAGCAGATGCAGCTTCTGCAAAGAAAGGATGACCAACAACGGAAGAAAAAAACAAAAACAAAGAAGAAATAAGACAAAAACAGCATTAGAGTGTTTTCAGGCTGATAATTAAGAGCTACGGTTTATTTGCCAAAAGGAGGTAAACATCTAAAAGAAAAAAGATCTAATTTTTTTTTTCCATATGGCTTATAGATAGTCCTCTATGGTGCAGCGCATGCAATACTTGGCATGCAAAACCATAATGAGTTGAAGAAACCAAAATCGCAAAAACAAACAAAGAACTAGGAAGAGCAGGAAAAGAGGAAAAAAGAAACCAAAGTGAATCAAAGTTTAAGAGCAAAGGCAGAAAGTACAGAGCTACAGATTTTGTAGAGTAGAAAAGAGGACTTCTTCAGTTTTTTTAAAGTAATGGCTAACAAAAATGAAACAAAACAGGAAGAAAAGACAACTTGACAAAACATCACAGAAATGGAAGGAACAAAATAAAGATCACAATTATTGAATCAGTTGAATCAGAAAACAAATTGACTGCTACTCAATTTTCTCTTTGTGGATTTTTTTTTTCCTGAGAACATTTGCTGAGATGTGAACAGCGACCCATTTGCTTTGTTTTAATGTTTTTTTTTTTCATGGTTACTCTTGTTTAACTCCCTTCTGGTTAACATCCACTTACCAAAAAAGTGGCATTCCCTCCTTTAGTAGGTAAGGTATGAAGAAAAGGGAAAAGTGGGGCAACATAAGTGCATCATTAGATTCACAAAATGCAAGAGAAAAAGACACAAAAGCCTTCCCTGCCAGTGACTCATGAGACAATGCATGAAAATCAAGAGAAAATAACTCAAAGCAAAGAGGAGAAACCACAATGTGCAGGGAGTCCCTTCATAAAGGGAGTAAGTCCTCCCAACTGAGGCATCTTCCTGAACATCACACAGCAACTGGCTGTTGAGCGTTCATGATGTTCTTTCATGTTTCCCCCCTCTGTGGTCTGACCAGGAGTTGTACAGCCTGACACAACTGTGCAGAAACTACCTCTGAAACTGTGCTGCATGGCTCCTTTATATGGGTCAGTTACTCTTTGTACAACAGCAGGAGACACCTTTACTTTCAGTGAGCTGCCTTCCAGGTTTGAAATATGTTTATTTACAATCACGAGAGTCAGTCGCTGGCATCTTAGGTCCCTTTCATGCTGGATGATGACCCCACTGTGCTCTCCATGACCTAGTAGAACGTGGCTGAATTTTATGGCAGATTAAAAAAAAGACAGGAAGAGACTCATCATGCTATGATGCTTTTAGTTTTTCGCCAAATAGTTTTTTCCTATTTTCCCTTCTCTGAGAAGCTGTACTTTGCTCTCACCATACCGTATGCATCAGCATGTTCTCATAATACTACGAGGTACTACCAGATACTACGCCTCTTGGACCGTGACTGTGTCTCAATTCATGGGTTGCAAACGACATAGACCGCAGCCCATGTTGGCCGTAGTCCGCTCGTGTCGGCTGCATAAACGTCTGTGAAATGAGACGATCTAGTCTACGGAAGAGGTATGTTTGCGTGACCCAGTGCTGCCTTGTTACCATGATGATATGTTTTATATCACATCGCTTCAGTTGTTTTTTCAAGGTATAACTTCATAAAATACAGTTTTAATAGAAAAACGTTACAAGTTATTTAAAAAGCATTAATAATTTGGGTTTACTTCCAGTATCAGTACTTTTATTTAACATTTTATTACAATAAAAGTTTCTTCAGCTAAGTTGCTTAACTTACATTCTTCTATCCGTGATAAATTTCCAAACTCTGCTGTAAAATAAAAAAAAAACAACTTTGTCTTTGTTTCCCTGTTTAATTTGTTGACGGCACAATGACTTCTGGAATACCGTCGGTGGCGTAGAATACTCAGATACAGCCGAAGTTTTCGGAGTTTTGTTGGCCGTATGAGTAGGCGCCTATGAATTGGGACAGCCTACGGCATGGGGCAGTGACGTAAGTGGCTGACAAATGTGGCCGACGTCGGCTGCAACCCATGACCCTTACACAGCCTGTCTGCATAGTTTGTTTCCATGACCTTATCACAATCCACAGAGGTTTCTAAAGGCTGGTTTATACTTCTACAAGACGTGCAACAGCAGAACAGTAATTTTGGGATGTCGTTTTCTTATTTAGTGTTTATACTTGCTTAGTAGATGAGGGGATTATTTATCATAATCCATCCCACAGCAATCCCAATGTAACACACGTTGCACATATCTAAGCATAAGAACAACAGTGATAGCAAGATTGATATTTGTTTATTCACTTGAGACGTTTGAAGAGAGGCTTGTGCTGTTGGATGTAGAGCCCACATAGCAGACAGGTGTGGGCCAGATCTGGTGTCAAGCTGGAACTGCTGGCACGGCAAGTGGTTTTTCAACTGGATGTGGGCCAGGTCTGGCACTAGTTTTAAAATGGGATGCCACAACTGGCCCCAGTTGTGGCTTGGTTTATGTGGTGCTGGCCCATGCATGAACCAACTCTAACAAACCACATCTGGGCCATAAAGAGCTATCATTTTTTGCTGTATCTGTGCTGAGAGTTAGTCAATTGTGCGGGCCAGAACTGGGCCAGACATATTTTGTGGGAGGAAACCCATGTTTTTTCTTCTTGTTAACCGTGGAGATGGAAAGAAAACGTGAACGTCGGCTACACGATCTATCTTCCTAATTTAACAACTGGATTCTGAAAGCGGATCATTTTCAGCAAAATGACATTCAGAAGGATGAGTTGCTCTGTATAAACAAACACGCCCACAAAGTTCTGACCAATCACACAGCGCAAACTGCATAGGTTTATAGAGTTCTGACTGGGGATAATTTATAAGACAGGGTGTCAGCGGGGGATAACAGACAGATGTTACACAGTTTTTTCGTCACGCAAGACTGTATGCTGCACGTGAGAATGGACGTATAAATCAGCCTTCAGTCTTCAACATTAGTTTCAGACCTGCTTCTGAGGAGGAAACACTTCAGGTGAAGGAGTTTTCTGTGCAGAACCTCGATCACATCCACCAGTTCTTTCCTTGTCCATCAGGCCTAACCATGATCAGGACAAGTCCTTTTTGTTTCGCAACTAAGGGATGAATAAACGGCGGACGATTATGGCACACATTTTTTGGCGTGATTATTTTGGATTGGTAAGAGCGCGGTGCAGTCATATTGTTTGTGATGAGAGCAGCAGCAAGACGCAACAAGTCTATATTATCAAGAGCGCTGTAATAACTTCCTGTGAGCTGTGAGTGGGTGATGGGTTCATAGTCTAGACATGAGGCCAGTGTGGCCAGTTCTGCTTCAAATTCTCCACAACCCAGCATACCAGTGAGTGTGTGCCCGACATCATAAATAAACCACCCTGATCTTGCAACGAACATTTTGTATGTGCTCAAAACTCTCCACAATCCACACATAATGAGGAGCGCACTGAAATTTTAATACGAGCCTGAAGACCTGCCAGGACTGAGGTCATCATCCAGTGTGTAAAGGGCCTCAACAACAAAATCATAACAAGTATGATGAGATCTTTTGGGATGTTAACACAAAATCCAACTTTTGGAATAAAAAAAAAACACAAAATACACTGAACATGGTTTTCATTAAAACCAAAACAAATCCTTGTTTTACAGGGTGAGACATCATTATTGTTCTTGAGCCCATGACATCCATTAAAAAGACCAAAACCAGCATTTCATCCCACCAGACTTCATGACCACTGGAAACGTAATATATACATAAACATAACATATAGAAACCCTCAAATACTTTGTTTCCATTTATGTCTCGAATAAGTGCGTCTACAGGCTCCACCTATTCTTGGTCATTCTGAACAGGACAAAGTGGATATAGAAAACCACTGAACTGATAATCACTGTAAAAAACGTTTACTTTTGGAGCCAATTTGGGTTAATTTTACTGATGCTGATAATCTTTTGTTTAACAACTTTTAAACATTTTCATCATACTTTGAGTCCAGTGCTTTTGGAGAAAACAGTCTCAACTTAAGTCCGTGGGAATTAGAGGGTCTATGAATAAACACTATCATGGCAGCTGAGTGTGGATGTGAAGAAGAATCGTATTTGATGCTCAGGCCTGAGGTACGATCAAAGCTTAGAGCAACAAAAGCACCGACAGACGTGTAAGATTTGGTCTTTTCAATGGAAGTTTTATGTCAAAAAGGGCAAAAAAATAGAATGACGACAACAATATTCTTTTAACTGTGTATTTTAGTTTAAAAATTCATCAAAAATTAAATATAGATTGATGATTTACACTCACTGACAAAAAACGTTGAGCACTTAGACAGAGTGGTTGACATTAAATAAAACTTCATGTGTTGAAAGAGAGTTGGCAGTCTGAGCTCTGATAGAAGAGGTGATTAAGTGTAGAATTAAACTGAATCTTCGCCAGCAGCAAGTCGATCTACAGTTGTGTGTTTCTCCACAACACTGGCTGGATTGGTCCTTTCCTCTTGGTGCACGAAACCAAGATTCATCGTTAAAGGTGATACAGCGCTACTTAACATCCATGCCTTCTGATTATCGGACCACTTCAAAGGCAGCCACCTTCACTCTGGTGTTATTGGCAATCTACAGATATATTGTTAAACTTGTGGTGTAACTGATGCCAGTCATCAAGACGTGGTGCAGTGTCCAATACCTGTGTCTGATGTCATGAGGTTTTGTAATGCTTGGAGAACAATACGATGATTCACCCTTGGTGTGGTCTGGCCCACATGTAGGACAACTGGACAATACAACCACCCAGCCTCATGGAAACCTGGCCCCCGAAAGTTAAAAATGTTTTAAAAAAGGAAACGTAGCTTTTGTGCTTGTTGGTTGAAGATGTTTCACTTCTCATCCGTGCAGGTTTGAAGAGTTTAAACCAGCATAGGATGCCTATCAGTGCTGTTTAAAGGAGACATATCATGCGTTTAAATCCTTTTTCAAATTTAAATCCTTTAATTAGGATCTATATAAAGTGGAACTGCATTGCTTTGGTCTGAATTCCTCCTTACTGTAACTTGACACACGCCTCTTTCTTTAAATCCAAACGAAGCGCTTTAACGCCCCTCCTTTATAGTGGCGCAGAGAGTTGTTTTTTTTTAATGAGGAAGACAAAATCCTAGTTGGTAGGTCCAGACCTTATTTGGCAATAGAATAGAGAAAACTGAACAGGTTGAAAAATATGACCCAAACAGAATATAAAGATATTAATGTAGCACTGGGAGACTAAATTCAAATGTTCTGCACTCCTAGAGACTCCAAGTACAACAACATGTATTTAACGGCTAAAAATTTAGCATGTCTGTATGAGGCGTTCTCTGACTGCTGACATTTACTCACTATTTGGACTGAGCGTCAGATGCTACAGCAACTGCCTGATAACGTTCATCATCGACTTGTGTTGATATCACTGGTGTCCGATCTAATTGTGGATCTCCTTATAAAAAAATTGTGTACATCATTGATGAAGGTAGTTTTATAAAAATGGAGCAGTCTATCTAGGTGCCTAACGTTTTTGTCAGTCAGTGTATACAGAGGTACTGGACGTGAAACCCAACAGGTTTTGCTCAACTGTGAGCAGGTTATGAAACTTTAAAAAGAGAACAAATCTCCAAAAGGTGTTTTGTATAAAAGTAAATATAATGGTCTCTTTTGCATGCATTATCAGGTGGTGTGTGAGCAGCTGATTAACCTAAACAGGAAAAAAAAAACCACTAATCGTTGCAGAAACAGGAGCTGATCTTCACTAAAAAGAGGACAACTAAGCAATATTAAAATAAAACAAAACAACCACTGGTGCTTGTGACGATTGTTAGAAAATCAAGATGGAGAAAATCATAAGACCGATGTACTAAATCACCAACAAACAGAGAGATGCTGGACAAACAGGAATGCATTCTACCAAAACAAAAAGTAAAGAAGAATGGAAAGTAATGAACCTGGAAGATAAGATAAGAGTGGGAAAGTGGACTTCTGAATGAAGTTAAAGAGTAAAGAGAAGAACCAGAGCTTTATGTAGTCCAATCTTTTAAGCGTCAAATCATAACTGATGGAGTCAAATTAATTTGGTTAAAGATCATTTTGTAAACAACAGAAAGAGAAAGAGAGAAACATTGACGTCACTCAGGCTAGGGTGCTTGTCACATTCTCATCTGCATAAAGATCACGTGCGTAGGCAAAGCGTTACCTACCTTCCATTTCAATCAGTGACACGTATGCAATATCAACAAAAAAAGGAAAGAAAGAAAAAAGGAAACAAAAAGGAGAAAGGAATGTTCTCCGCAGCGAAATGGGAAAAAGACAATGACCTCTTTTAGTATCAAAGCTACATATTTAATCCAGAGACTGAGGAGGAAGAAACAAAACTAAAAAAAAAAATAAATTCCAAATGAAATAGTGGGTGGAGGAAGGGAGGGGCAGAGAAAAATCCAGATGAAATTCAAAAATCAAATTAGAAAAGCAAAGAATGGATCTATAATCTACATGGTTTGCTTAGTCTTTTTCGCTTGTACAAATGCAGCCATATTTGTATCCAAACAGAGAGGAGGGGAGGAGATAGAGAGTTAATTGTTATATTATGGAGCGGGGGGAGGAGGAGGGCATGCAGAGCTGGCTGATGTGAAAAAAAAAAAAAACGATGTGGGAAGAAAAATGCCAGGAGAGTGAGTCACACAGGACACAGATGAACAGGTAGCAGAGGAGGAGGAAAGCAATGGCAGAGAGTGTGGGAGGTGTGTGTTGGGGGTGGGGTGGGGTGGGTGGGCAGTCACTGCTAAGATGGACAAATTAGAAACATTAGAAAGGGACCCCAGTCACGTTTAGGCCCCGCGTCTTCTCCAGCAGCATCCCTTATTAACTCAGCTTTTTTTTTCTTTTTTCTTCCAGACAGTTTTAGTTTTTCTTGCATTTGTTTTAGTAGCTATGACAAGAGGGACCCTTGAGCTTTGACCCATCTACTCTACAAACCGAGAGTGTGTGTCGGGGGTGGCGGTGGCAGGGGGAGTTTACAGTCAAAATGGCTTGGGTCCCTTTGAAAGAACATTAATTGTGTTAATAAATGTGTGAGATGTCCTAGTTATTTTCACAAGTTCATGTTCTCGTGTATGAAGACATTCAGTAATAATGAACAAGAAGACAACTGGCCCCTCTTTGGACTCTTTTCATCCATCGTGTGTGTGTGCGGGGGGGCGTTGGCGGTAAGAAGGTCCTCCCCACAGAAGAGCTTAGAGCAGCTGCAGCAGACAAACTTCACAAGCCTCATCAATAAATACTTTTTCCAATCAGTTTTTCTAAAATCTTTGTCATGTGTAGAATGATTGACTCACTGTTGCCCCCCTGTGGCTGTAAGTGGAACACACCAAGGAAACTTCACATCCACTTACCACAAGAAACTCCATTATTATTATTTTAAAACAAATTCTGGTCATGAGAATATCAAGAGGAGACGTGTCTCAGGTTATTATTCATTCTATTTATTCACTGTTTTTATTGTTTTTAGTTATTTTTGCTTTCTGTTAAGCACTTCGGGATGTTCGTGTCTGTGAAAGGTGCTATATAAAAAGTTTACTTACTTACTAAGATAACAGGTTATTTCAAACACTGACACTCAAAAAATGTGTGATCAGAGTCTGTGATTCTGTTTGTTTTAGTTTTCAGTAGAAATGTGAGCCCATCACAAGTTTTAGACTTTGACTTGATCTAGTTGTTCTGTTATCTGTTTTCATTATTGTGTTTGTGTCGTGATGACACAGAGTACTCCTGCTTAAACTTTACTGTTTTGTGTAGCCTATTTTCACAGTCAGATTTGAATAAAAAAAAACATCTGCTGATCAAGACTACCTAAAAACCACAGTTAATAGGGCCTAACTTCTTCTCCTAGTTCACTTGTACTTCCATCACTCTTGGTTACCATGTACCCATATTGTACGAAAAGAAGTTGCCTGCTACAGGCGTTTTAATATCCACAACATCAACCTCTCCAACTTTAATTATTTCGTGAACAAGAAGCTCAGATAACTTAACTCCTGAGGCAAAGACTCATCCATGACCCTGAAAAAGTATTCCACCTGTTTCCTGTTGAGAGCCGTGGATTCAGACTGAAGCTAGCGTCTGTAGACGGAGAGTTAGCTACAAGTTTGTTTGTTTTTTCTCCAGTCAGTCGACAGTTGAGCTAATCTGCTAAAGAGATATGCTTTTCTGTTCCCTCACTCTTCACAAGATCAACCAGGAAGCTAATTTTAAGCTTTCACTGAGGAGATTCCTGCAGTTTGTAAGCTTTTTACCAATGATTTCCCTCCAGTGGCCACAGGAGCAGCAAGAAGCCAATAATGACACCTTCTACTAACACGTAGAAGTTTTTCAGAGGAGACAGCTTTAAGGAAAAAGGATTGACTTTTCATTTTAATAAAAGCATGTCTGTTCATCAGCACACAGCTGCTTCTAGCCAAGCTTTTCTATGACTTTTCAACACGGTGGATGAAACAGCTCTAAGTAGGGTCGGTGAATGACTACAAGCTAACACAAACTGTGATGAAAAATAAGAGTACCAAAGCTGTTACACAGAACATTTTCCTACATCACACAACAATCCAATGTCACTTTAATCCAGGATCTGTCACACACAATCATCCTGCTGTTTGAGAGTCCCAACGTTTAAAATATTTTAGTGTTTGGTGAAAAAAGACAGCATCATCTTATGCTACATACTGTGGATGCTGCTTAAAAACAAGGCCAAATGACATGCTCCTCTTGTACCACATCCACACTGAGCGGCTCAGTTGTACATTTTCAACAAGCGGAAGCACTTGAAGTAGGAACGAATAGTCAGGAACAGAGCAGAAACCGCCACCTGGGGGACATCATGCACATTGAAATGTAAAGCAGAAAAGAGGAGCATGTGTTTAACCACTTGTGATTTTGCAGGAGCTTTGTTGGATGCCTGAAAGAGAAGAGGATCTATCGCTGAGCAGAGCATGTGCTTGAGTTAAAAAAAGACAACTTTATTGACAAGAGGAAAAAAAGCAAACTATGACACATACCCAGTTAACCTACTTGATCCAGTTCCAAAGCATTTGAGTGCTTTTTATGTAAATGAGACAAAGAGATTTGGGTGTTTATTAATGGGAAAACACAACGTAAATTGATAAGGAAAAAAAATAATGGATGAAATAAGCAGAGAAAAGAAGAAAGGGATTAGACGAGACCTCAGAGACACATGCAAACTGGAGTGGGGGAAAAAAAAGCAGGGCTCAGTTCTCAGGAGTGGGTGTTTGGAGCCCAGTTTAGAGGCAAATTTATCAGAGAAAGTTGATTTCACAAGCGACGGCTGTTAGATCTCCTGTAAAAGACGCCTTTTGGCTCATTTCAGCATCATCTGTCAGCCTACCGCTGCTCTAACGATCCACTTACAGCAGGGAGGAGCAAAGTTGTTTCCAATAAAGCACAAAGCTATTTACAGCTCGTCACGGGAATGGTCTTTTAGGTAATCAGAGCCCAACAGAAAGCCTCATGTTGTAAACAAACAAGGTGCAGCTCTGAACCCAACAGGTCGACAGAACCAGACGCCTCATTTATGACTCTTTATGTTTGGGACAAACTAGTTCCAAAAAACATGAAAAAATACTCATTTTAAAAAGTTCTTTTTACTGTTTTTACATTTGCTGTGTCATATATACGTAGAGAAGACAAGATATGTATTTGTTAATTTATCAAAACTATTATATTTCACAATTATTTAAAAGTACATAAATCTTTAAGGTGATTGGTCTGGATGCATTTTCTTTCTTCTTTTGAGCTCATCTGAATAAAAACTAAAATCAGAACTTTGTATTTAGATTTGGAATTAGTATAATTAATATATTCATTTAATAATCCTTCATTTTTTTTACTATTTCTTGTCAAACAATAGTTATGAATGCTTCATTTAATAACTGCTTAAAAACTTTTGTTTTTATTCAAAGTCAATCTTCAGTTCCCATCCAGTTTTTGATTTTACTCTTTGCGCAGCTTTGAAAATACATCAAAATATAACTTTTGGCAGTGGTACAAAAATTGTTCCCACTCGAAATAAAGATGAAACAAGTGAGAAAATCCAGCTCTATAATTTAGACAAACTTTACCGGAGAAACATCAAAGTTTTAACACGTTACACAAAGTTGGGCTTTACATGACCAAACTGTCATTTCCACATTGGTTTATTAGTTTATAACTTTTAACTATTTAACCATAAAATATTCAACTTACAGTGTAATGAGGTCACTTTTTCCTCAACATCTTCTGCATGTAAAAATGGTAAAGGAGCATAAATTTTTACAAATTTGTAAAATCAGCTGATTTCGTTTGTAAAAGGTAAAAAAAAATCCATCTATGTTTTGATCTAATCAGTATGACACAGCTAATGTTTGGACAAGTCAAACCCTCTCCTTGACTTTTTCTTTTTATATATTTTAGGTGAGCAGTGGATTAAAAGCAGAAACATTTTTCTAACTTATTCAGAATCCTTTTGAGAAAATTAAAATTTTCCAAGACATTATATGCTAATGTTAGGCTGTGACTCTGGGGATGTGTGCTGGAAAAAAAAGCCCTCCACAGTGACCTTTCTTCTCTTGTCTCCCTCCCTCGCTTACTGGCACACAACAAAAACCAAAAAACAACAACTAAACAAACTCACAAAAGGAGAGGAAAAAAAAAGCAACAAGATGGCAGAGGAGTGGATAAAACGGAGCCAGAAACAAAGCGGCGGGAGCTTTTCACACAGCACGTTTTAAAAAATCAAAGTGGTAATATTTATACCTTGACCCAGATTTTACTGATAAAAAATATTTTCATGTCTAGAAGAGGAGAGTTCATGTAAACCAACACAAGAGAACAAGTTAAAAGATTTGCAGACTGTGGTAGAAACCGCTGGACTGGGTGGGGGGGTTGGGGGGAGGAAAACAGAGGAGATTACGTACATCGTTCCCCTTCTCGCCCTCGCCGTGTGTGAGTCTGCTGGCCTTGCCATTGCGACTCCACTGGTTGTGATCCCCATTGTGCCTCGCAGCAGGATTGTTTGGAGCCGGTGACGGCAACGTGCCGGATGCCTTCTGTCCGTCTGCCTTGTGCTTGGATTTTAGTCTGCAAGCAGCGCAGACACAAGTTTATTGATTTACAAACCACAACTGGAACAAAAAATACGCTTATCCACGCTATCGAGGTGCCCAGCTAGCATGGGACAAACAGACAAAAAAAAGGGGCCTCCATACCACAGGACTTCTAGTTTGGCTCATTTATTTATACCAGCTGACATTTTGAGCACGTCTGATAAAGAGCTGCGCTCAAAACGTCACCTGGTGTAAATGAATGGCATAAAGTCCTGTGGTGTGCAAGTCCTTTTTTTTTGTCTTTGCCATATTTACAAATCCTGATATTATTGTTGATAGGCTGAGGGATTTGTGAGCACAATTTACTTTGAAGTTTTATTAATTTCCAACTTAAACTCTTAAAGGAATGGTCTGATGATTTCTAAAGTGATCTTATGTCAACTTATTCAGTGGTGACATCAGTCAGATAAAGAAGTATTTAAAAGAAGACAGACGTCTTTCGCAAGCTAGGTTAATGGCTAATGGCTAACGACTAACCAAACAAAAACCCAATATTATGTGTTAAGTTTTATTTCAATGTGCTTTTGTTGATATGTTTATTTTGTATCAGTGTGTTTTACTGGTTGTACAGATTTTACTGATTTATTTCTGTATAAGAGGTCTTTTTTTGCAAATGAGACAGTTGTGTTTTCAACGAGACTAACCTGTATAAATAAAGGAAATAACAAAATTAATAACTTTTTCTTTCTCAAAAATGTCCTATATCGCTACTCGATATTAATTGACTATTTTTGATCAAATTTATTTTTCGAGAAAAAGGGCAGAGATTAAGATTATTTTCTTCTTCTGCTACCTTTCATTTATGATTTGTATTTTTTTTATTGTATATAAAAATTGTTGTTTTTTAAGAAAAATGAATGAATGAATGAACTAAATTTTAGTATAAAACTAATATTGCTGTTATGGCCGATAATAACCAATGTTTTCCAATATTCCACAAACAAAAAAAGTTTTTATAAACATATACGCACAAATACACTTGTCTTTTTTCGATACCATAAAAACGACCAGACCGCTAACAAGGCTCTCTACTTCCTGGCTGCGCAGCGTCATTATCACTATCATCATCAAACAGATACCACTTGATCAACCATCAAACTTCCCAAAACAAAAATCGACAACAAGCAGGAAATCAATATTGGACATTAATATCGGTCAAGTTTTACTTATCCGACTGATACTGAAATGCTAAAAAATGACTAACATCTTACGATACAGATGTTAATGCAGATACTGTATATCGTGCCTCCCTACAAAGTACTATTATTATAGAAAACCTGTTCAAAAATCACCTGACAATGACTTTGTTTTCTTTGAGCAATGTTTAACCAGACAAGTTTAAATCCAAATAAACACATTTACAATCCTATAAAAAAAGAAACAGCCCAGCCAGAACAACCTTGGCAAGAAAAAGGTGATTTCGGACCAGAACAAATCCAACCGTGACTCAGTTTGTTTCCAAGAAATAGAAAATGTGTTTTTGAAAGTTCTCTTAAAGAATAAATTAAATCAGCTTTTAGCAGAAACTGTAAAACAGGAAAAAAAAAACAATACAGACATTGAGACATTTTTATTAAGGTCAAACTGAAGAATAAAACATGACTAGCAGTGTGACTGACAACACTTATAGCATCCAGCCTGCGTTCAGACCGAGATATCGCAGCCATTTAAAGGACATTATTATACGACGTGCCGAGGAGACCCATTTGTATCCTAATCTATCCCCCTGAGGGCCGAGAGTAAATGAGACGGAGAGACTGACAGTCACCGGGGCAACCGCCCCGTCATTAGAGCAATTCCAGCGTGTGACTAAACTAAGCCTGCGTGTGTGTGTGTGTGAGCGCACTGAAGAGTGTACCTGTTGGGAGATTTGGAAGTGCTCCGAGTAGAAGAGAGGGAGGCGCTCCGGGAGCTGCAGCAGCTGCCCTGACGCTGCGAGCTCCTGCTGGGGGTGTCACCGGGGGATCTGAAGGACGACACCAGGTAGACAAAGCGCGCACACACACAGACACAAGCATACGAGCAAACATTATGGGGACACACACAGCACAGCCCGCTCAGTAGTCCATCTTGTGAAGTAAATAAAACTTTTCAAACATTTTAATTTTTGTTTGAATCGAGACAGGCAGCAGAAAACGTCTGAGTCTGAGTCTTGGATAATAGATGCTAAGTAACAATATAAATGTATGAGGATCGCAGCGTGACTCCAATTGTTCCTGTTGTTGAGGATGGAGGCTGTGGTTCAGTTTGTTTTGCATGCAGCACACTGTGCAAACACATCAAATACTATGTGTTTAAAATGTCATTTAAAAAATCAACAACATGGTTTTCTTGCTGCTCTGCAGTAATCTGAACCATGTGATTGTTCTGTTGTTATGATGTCAGTATGTTGACATTAAAAACAACAAATTCATGGTTTATTTGTGAATATCACACCATGTCTCCAAAACACCATTTTTTCATGCATCTTGAATCCCTGTTGCCAATATTTTGCATCCTGTTTTGTTCATGTTTTGTAAATCAAAACACATTTTCTCAAGAATAGATTCTCCTTCTGTCTCACCTCTTTTTCTGTTTGTTCTTGTCTTTCTGTTTGTTCTTTGGGCTCCCTGATCTGAAACAAAAATCAGATGTAAGATAATGAAGCTGAGCAGATTACAAGCAGGGAGAATCGATGTAACATTTGATGACGTTGTTTCAACAGATGGGAATTATCAGGCAGAAACAATGCTTGCAACAAAACAAAACTCAATCAAAGATTGTGTTGATGTACTCTGACTACAAGATGACAGGATGCTTAAGTGTTTTGTGGGATACACACCTGTGTCTTCTTTTTTTTCTGGAGTCTGAGGCAGATCTGCAAAAACAAAATCATTAAAACAAAATACAATTAGCTTATTTAAGACTCAGAACCAAAACAAGTTCTATAATTTGGTCCACATGTAGATCAGCAATCAGTGTGTAATTGATTAATTTCCCAAGGAGCTAACTTTTTAAACAGGAACCAGAGGGTTATCAGGAAGTTGCTGAAGCATCCTTACGATCAGGAAAATCGGTGAATTAGGAGCAGCCGACACGGACGACGCCTCGTAGTGGGGGGCATGATTTCGCTAATCAGCTAACAGCTAGTAGCAGAACAAATATTTTATTTACCAGATTCCAATTTTCACTAACTTTGAAAACCAGACCTGTTAGCTTCTGCTAAATCAGGTTTTGCCAGCTTTAGGTCTAAACTAACAAACTAACATCAACAGGTTTGTGTCGGTTGCTCCAGTTTTCAGCTCGAAGGAGACGAAGACACGTGACACAGACTGAGTGACAGTCTTAGCGGTTAGCAGTTAGTTTTAGCTTCTGCTAATTTTTACTTCTTCAGCTGTTTAGCATTAGCTTCCCCTTGATTTACATGTTTAGCAGATTAGCATTAGCAAAGCTATTTGTTTTTAGTTTGCTGTGCCCACTGATCAGCTCACAGAAGCATGAGACTCTGTTATCTGCTAGATCTGATATTGGAAACATTATAATACAATCAAATGAGCTTTCAACACGTTTATTTTATTTTATTCTCAACTCGTTGGGTGCCTATCGTTTTGTCTGTGAAACTGATTTGGCCTTTGTAGCTGTGTTTTTTTCAGGAAGCACTGTTACAAAGTAATCAGGCTCTCTTTGTACCTCAACCCCTTTCCCCCCCCCCTTTCTTTATGCACCCAGATGTGGGACCTGCACCTACACGTTTTATGATTCACTTTTTGCACCATCCTTCCAAACCAAAAACGAAGAGTCCGTGTTTGCAGAGACGTCCCCAGGGGAGTTCTCTTCTTGCAGCAGGTTTCTGCAAATATTGAAGCTTGCAGTTCCTTTCTATAGATTATCTAAAAAGATCTTTTTTTTTTTTTCTGCGACAAAGCAGGAGAAAAGTCACAGCCGAGTGTCGGCTCTTATAAAATGAGTAGGCTGGCTATTCTGCAGTTCTCAACATCAAGACACGTCACCTTCATATCACTTTCACCCTCAGTGCAGTTACCATGGTGATTAGTGGGGCTGGTGTGCTTGAGACACTTGCTCTCCTGAACATCCCCCCTGCTGTTTGGAACACCTACAGCCTGCAGTCTGCTGTTGGAGGGAGCGTGAGGAGTGTTGACTCGCTGAAAGGGGAGTAATAAAGCTGTCAGAGGAACATATGTGGCTGATATGAAACTCCGAGCCGCTACGCACGTTTCCTCACAGGAATGAATCAGCCGGGGACTCCTTCAAATCAAGCGTTTCAAGTTAGAGGAACTTTCTTCTTCGTTCTCACAGGCTCTGCTGAAACAGAGCGGGACCGGAGCGAGTTCAAGTCATTAAGCAGCAGAATTTTGACAGAACAGGACTCTCCTCTCAGAGTAGATAATACCTAAGAGGTGGGGCCCCAGCGTGTTGCCCCACCTCTGCTTTTCCAATACATTATTCATAAATCAACAATACCTGCATTGCAGAGGATCCCTGGTGTAAGGCTGGGAGGGGGACAGGGATGTGCATGGATGGATGGGAGGTGGGAAAGCAGAATGGAGCAGCTCAGCAATTTAGTGAAAGGCTCATTTTTCTTGTGCTGTGTGCCCCCAGAGAGGCTGGGTTATTAGAGCAGCACATTTTGCCCCCACCCCCCGAGTCAGAAAGGAAATAAAGGTGAGTGGGGGGGGGGCCTGCTATAATTTCTTCTAACTGCTATGATGTCCCAAGGCACCGGACAGGGTTTTCTTGATGAGTTCTTCCTTCTACTGAAAGCTTTACGTTCTCCTCCTCTGTTCTTCCTTTCCTCCGTTCTCCTTCTAGATGTTTTATCGTCGAGTTCATTTTTCTTCACGAGTCTCTTGACTTCTCTTCTTTAACTTTCTTTTTCATTTCTCCCTTCATTGACTTTCTCACTCTTGTCCTACTCAGTTTCAATTTCATTCACTCATTCTTTTCATGTCCATCTCGGAAGTTTTTCACTTTTTCTCCGTTTTTTTGTTTGAAGTTTTAGTCATCCATTACTGCTTCCTCTCATCTTCCTTTTTAAGGTTAAACTTTATTCAGTCTCTTCTTTATTTACTACCTTCCTAATCTCCTTTTTTTTTCTTTTTCCTTTCTTTCTACTTTATTTTTAAACACACTTCACACACAAGTTTGTATTACTATCCTTATTAGGGCCGTTCATTGACTTCCATTTATTTCTAGTTGTTCCTATAGCCTCACCCTCACCCCTTACCCTACAGCTAACCCCCAACCCAAAAATGGAGTTCCACCACATTAGGACCAGTCTTTGTTCCCCATAAAAACTATCAGTCATGACAAGGTAATGACAACTTGTAATTTACTGAAAGAATTTATGAAAATTACAGTTTTTAAATTAAATGTTGCTGAAACTGCAAGTTTCTCAGTGGATCTGTGCTCGACGATGCAGACTTGGTGGAGTAGTCAAGCACAGATCCACTGATCCTTCAACACAGAGTATCTTCAGAAGACAAGCTGATAAAATAAATTTTAAAAATCTGTATTGTTCCATACATAATGTGTATTGAACCTAAAACAATACAGATACATGTATTGTTGCACCCCTACTAAATATATATATTTATATATAAAGAAAGGAGGAAGGAGGAATTGTTTAAATTTAATTTATTATTGGCTTCCTTTGATCAGGTCTCTGTGGCAGAAATCTTTGAAAAGTTTTAGTTTCTTACTTTTTATGACACATGATTGACAACAGCCTCTCACACGCTCACCTGCCTCGCTTGTGCTTCTTCCCACTCTTTTTCTTCTTCTCCCTGCGAGTGGGTGAGGAGCTGCCAAACCTGGTGATGGAAACAAGGAGAGAGAGAGAAAGAGAGAGAAAGAGCGAGAGAGAGAGAGAGAGAGAGAGAGGCTGGTATGACATCTGAGCTGCTGAATTCTTCCTCACTCTTGTCCTCTTTTGCCAACCTCGTCAAAGACAGAGCGGCAGATGAGAATACCCTCTACCAGCCCCTCCCTTTCTCCACAGTTGCAGGATCTGATGACTCATTTATAACGTACACAAGCTAAATAATTAGACGCCATTTGCACAAAACCACTGTGTAATTATTCTGTCAAAGAGGCTGGGAGAGAAAAGGATGAGAAAGGAGACACATCCAGCAGCAGCAAAGGACCGTTTCCACTTACCGAGTCCTCCGATGGCCGGATTTCTTCTTCTTCCTTTTCTTTGGACGGGGGGATTGAGAGCTGCTTGATTTCCTTTTCAATCTGAATTGGCCGCAGAAAAAGAAAAAAAGAAAAAAAAAATTAAAGTGAGGGTTAGGGTGGGAGAATGGGTGGGAGTAAAGTGACGGATACTGAAATCATTTACAAGTGATTGTTATAATAATCTTCAGATTCTGATTATAGTTATTCAGTGTTGTTTTGGTGCTGTGCAGATTTTCCCATTTCCTCCATCAATTCAGTCAAAATGTAATATTAATGTAAAACGTGCCAGTAAGGAAACAGTAAACTGTTAAATTATACTTGAATTTGTCTATGAAAGGCTGCATGTGGAAGAGAAGAGAACTATGGTGATAGAATTAATAATAGCTAAAGAAAAAAAACAACACTGATGATGAAGAAGGTAACATAAATAATATTGTGTTTTCTACTGAAGTGGAAAAAAAAAGAATTGATAATAGCTACATCTAGCTTTCTATACAGCATCTTTATATATATATATATATACCCGTTATACTTTGTTCACATTTTGACACTTCACAACTACAAACATTCAAGGGTTTTACAGTGTAGATCAACTCAAAACACTGAATAATTATGAAGTCGAATAAAAATACATGGTTTTCAAAAGTCTTCACAAATAAAAATAATAGTAAACAGAATCAACCTGTGTGTAGTTTAATGTCTGTATTAATCCAGCTGTTTGGTGAGAGCCTACCAACAGCATTATGAAGACCAAGGACAGGTGAGGGATAAAATTGTTGAGAAGTTTAGAGCAGGATCAGGTTATCAAATAATATCCCAGGCTTTGAACAGCTCACTGCTCAATTCATATTGTGAAAATAAAAAGAGTTTGGCACAACTGTAAACCTACCAAGACATGGCAGTCCACCTAAACCTTGAAATTGAAATTTAAAATTTTGTAACCGATTAACAGAATGTTATATCCAATCTTATATTTTTTACTTTCTGATCACTGCAGCTATATGGTTTAAACAGTTTGTGTGTCCTATCATATGAGACCTTTCTCATAACAAAGATCTTTTTTCATTCTAACGTCTGATGTAAAAGGTCCCAACTTCAGGGGTGTGACCAGGAGGTCAGATGTTGATTCATCATTATGGTGAGTCAGAGGTTTTTTTGTTAGTTATTGAGTTTGCAGTTCTTAGAGTAGGACAGCCTGGGCTCTGTTTTGTTTATGTTCAGATAAGGCCAAGGCCTTCTGGCCGACTACTGCAGACTACTACTGCCATGAAGCTGATTGGGGTCAGAGACAAGAATAAAGTTTTTAAAGAGAATCAACTGGTTTTCTGCTATATTATTCAGACTTCCATTTATTGATCACGTATTTCTTTACACATAAATGCTCTCCATCCCATCTGACTGAGCTTAAAGTGTTTTGAAAGGAAGAGTGGGCAAAAGAATTCAACCTTTAAGTTGAAAGAGAAATCCCAAAAGACTTGCAATTTTAATAAAAGCAAAATATGTTACTACAAAGTACTGATTTAGTGGGGCTAAATATAAATACGTCGGGCGGCTGTGGCATGGTTAGGGGAGTCGTTCTGTAACCGGTGAGTTGCCGGTTCGATCCCCCGTTCCAGCCGTCTCAGTTGTTGTGTCCTTGGGCAAAACACTTCACCTGTCTTGCCTACTGATGGTGGTCAGAGGGTCCGGTGGCGCCAGTGCCTGGCAGCCCCACCTCTGTCAGTGTGCCCCAGGGCAGCTGTGGCTACAATGTAGCTTACCACCATCAGTGTGTGAATGGGTGAATGACTGTTAGTGTAAAGCGCTTTGGGGTCCTTATGGGGCTTGATAAAGCACTATACAAGTTCAGTCTATTTATAAAATACACACAAAAATAAAAAAAAAACATGAATTGTTTTTCTTTCACTTGACAAATATGCATGACTCTGTGTTTGGTCGACCACATAAAATCACAATAAAATACTTTGAAGTTTTTTGGTCATAATGTGACAAATGTGGAAAGGTGTAAGTTATATGAATAAGGTTTTAGGACACTGCAATTTTGCATGAATTTTTCTTTTGGTATTTTGGAGGACTATTTTTGTTACTACATCAGTTTTGTTTAAAATGTATTAAAAAAACTCCAGAAGCCTTTTGTAGAGATGATTAAATTTATGACAGGAAGGCTGACATCTGGTAAAAACCCACTCACCTGTTGTCACTGTGGTAGTCATAATCTCCGTCTTTGTAGCCGTCGACTTCAGGGTCGTGTTCGTACTCTTGCGGCTGATAGTGGAGGTGGTTCACCCTGGAAACACATGAGTCACGTGTTAAAGTGTGCAGAAAAGAACAGCAGCAAACAAGCACTGGGCTTTCAAATAGTTTGACTTTTTAAACTTTCTGCTGCAGTTTGTTGGGTCACCATGGTAACCAGCTACACAACAGCAGGGTAAACAACAGAAGAGCTAATTTTACAAACATCTGAATGACTCATCTTCATCAGCGGTGTGCAGATGCTGATGAAGAGAAAAGCTGCAACATTAGCTATAAAGTGTGATTATCCCCTCTGGAGCTAGAACGATACTGGTAAGCTAAACACAAAAAACTAATCATGTCATGTTGCTCCATGTTTGTTCTATTTTTTACACAAATTTTTCTCCCTTTAGCTGCGTAATTAGTTAATGCCAGCAACCTGTTGTTTGAGGGTTTCTGTCTGCATCAGCACCTGGTTATGGTCTGATAACATTTAAATGAGCTGAAGGCTAACTCTGCTAACTTAAACTTTGTGGGAAGTAGGTGAAATAATATACTGTATATATAGTGGAGGAGTTTAAGTATCTTGGGGTCTTGTTCACGAATGAGGGAAGAATGGAGCGGGAGATCGATAGGCGGATCG
>JARVJO010000082.1:20872057-20893924 GCA_031762555.1 Cynodonichthys magdalenae | reverse complement strand
ACAGCTGGCTGTGATTATACACCTGGCCAGTAGGTGGTTTCGTGTGCACATGAAGCTTCAAGAAATGAACCCTTTCTTGAACCAGTTGGCTCAAGTGGTTCAATGCCTCATGAGGCTTCATTTCACCATCACTACAATACATAATTGCCACCAAGATAAACACTAAAACAAACAACTCACCGCTGAAATGTCACTGCACCTAACATATTTTTCCATGTTACCCACAATGTTTGGAGAAGCTCATGCCACAGCCACCATAGAATGGTCCCAGTGGACATAATTTCAAATTATGTCAGGAGGAAGTGAGGTCACAGAGGAAATGATGTAAGGAGGGAAATGAGGTCAGGAGGAGCTGGATCCACCACAATAAGATATTTTTACAGAAGACGGGTTACATTTACATAGTACAGATGACATGAAAAACGTACTTTAAATAAATAGAGGAGTTAAAGCTTTTTAGGAGGATCCTAGAGGATAAAACTTTTTTCTTTTATGAATGTCAAATTTCTTTCCTGTATGTCAACTGAAGTTAGGCATGAATCCATAGTTACTTCTACATCAGTTTGTGTAAATGGGCTCATATTGGATGTTTGTCAAAAGCTATTAGGATGTAAAGATTGAAACAAACATCTCTCCAAAGCATGTTTAATTAGCACTTCCCTTAGCAATAAAGGTAGTGCAATTCCCCTCGCTCACCATCTGTTCTGCTCTGACACAATTCTGAAAAAGACTTAATTCAAACCACCGTTCTCAGCAGCGCAAGATACAGCCAAACCATTTTAACTGACCCTGACATTTGTGTATTTTTACATTTTATGTGTGTATTGGGAACTGTTTAAAAACCAAAGTCATTTAAATGAGGCCAAATGAAGGCCGTCTATCCCAGGCTCATTGCCTGCAGCACATTAAAGTCCAGGGATTTGGGCGAAAAGAGGCTGAAGACATTGATTTCAGCGAGGTCCGTCATTGTAGCCATGAAAAATCACCACAATTAATGCATTTGATTAGAGTAATTAGCCAGCTCTGAGCACCCACAGATTCCCTCCATTAACTCAGAGTCCAGAAAAATGAATAGTCATGGTCTCGAAACCGTCCTTATGGTAATAGACATCGATTCAGGCAGAAGTGCCAATGTGTGAGACATGCTTGTTCTCATTTGAACAGCTAGTGATGGGTCTGTATTTGATGTCTGAAGAGTTTTTTTTCTCTCCCCAAGTCATCCCCAGGCAGCGCTGGGGAACTCTGCAGGTGAGACTGAACGGTGCAGAGAACACAAACCTAAACACCCCCACATTTCTATTTTATGGACAGAATTAAAACAACCTACTGAGTGACATGGTGAAATATTTTAACTCTCAAGTGGAGAGCACTCTAAATTGATGCTCTCCACCATCATTGATTTCCAGGTTAGATAACAGTTACTGGGCAGAGCCGACAAGAAACGCAGCAAAGAAAAAAAAAAGAACTGTTCTCTCAGTTTAAAAAGCCGCACTCTTCACCTCACCGGCAGTGCGAGCTGATCAATGATCACTCGTCTTTTCTAATACCTCTCATAACAAAAGACTTTGCAACTGTTTTGTCTTGCATTGACCTTCTGCATTGTCTTGGGTGCCATTGTTTCTGAGGCGATTCCTGAGTCTTTCAGTCTTCTAGGACACTGGTTGATCTTCTTATGACGATGGCTTTGGCATTCAGGAAACCTCCATTAGAGGAAAGAGTTATTTTCCGAAGCATCAAAGCCTCTGAAAGCAGTTTCTTTTTTTAGATCTAGGCTTTTCACTATTCAGCTTTTGCAATTCAAAAGTGATTCCTCAGACTTTTAGCTCTCAGCTATGTTAATACATAACCGCCCGTCTGAATTGACATCTTTCTTTATAATTATTCACTTACATTCCATCCTGTACGCATACTGTATGTACAAATTTGGTACTTTTATTTGCTAAAACTGACATCCATACATGAGTGATTCAGTCTCATTATTGGTTTTGTGAAGCTGCAAGACAAAGAACCACTTCCCATTATTGAAAAAAAATATCTTTACCATGAATGGAATACTGTTTTGTGCATCCATGTAACTCAGCAGATATTTGTTATAGATGAAAAATGAGCTTGCTTCTATTGTGAAGCCCACGTGTGTATGCTTTCATATGTTTAAATGGAGACCAACGCAGCCTCTGATTTAGAGTGAAAGAAGCCCCATGAAGAGAGCTCATTAAAGTGCTGAGGAAAAGGCTCGTACACAACAGGAGTTCAAATCGTGCACAGTCATTATGCTACAATTAGTGTGGAAAAACACCCTCCAAACAGGGCTTACATCCTGGCATTCAAAGAGCTGCTGACCCCAAACTTAGTCATGTTTTGATATCCAAAGCTCCTTTAAAGTGCAGCCAATGCACTGTTCAACACATTCAGTCAAAACAATGGCATATTTTCATTTTTTTAAATGCGCTGTTTCAATGAAGCAGCATATAATCCAGGAGCTTCTCACAAAGATTATATAGTGCTCAAGCATAAATGGCCTAATGTACGCAACCTCGAGCCCATTTAATATACTTAAAATAGTTATATACCCTGCAGCAGTGGAGCGTTCATTGCACAAATGAACGGGAGAGGCTGCCAGGCTTTGGATTGTTAAATGAACAAGCTCCTTTAATTGCAGAGCCAGTTTAATTGGCTCCCATGGTGAGGCCATCACTCATGGCAGATCATTTATCCTTGTCTTCTCACACGATACGAGTGCAGCTGAACCGTGTTGAAATCTGGAGGACGAGGCAAAGAAGGAAAAGAGGCGAGGCTTCTAACGCGAGGACCTGAATCAGGATCCATACTGTTGGGGAAACACACATATTGAGCCCACTGGTTTAAAGCATCTGACAACAGTGTCCAGTAGCTGGCATCGTTCCTCTCCATCCCAGTGTTTCATCCTTCGCTCCATCCTTTAATCCCTCCCCACATGCTTTCATTTAAAGAGGGACATTAGAAATGGAAGAGGCAGTGGTACTTCTGTCTAGCCAAGCTGGCAACTGTGATTCCCTTCCTATTATAGCTTAACAGGATAAGCCGAGTCCGTCCAGAACTCGAGCACTCAGCTGAGCAGTTCAGACCTTCGTGTGTGACTGCGAGCTGGTCTATGGGGGTGTCTGGTCTTCTTGTATTCTGTCATCATTAGCCAAGCTGCTTCATGCCGCGGCAATATTTCACCAGACATCATGGCTCTTTTACATCGCTCCCAACCCAGAAGCCATCGCTCCCAGCCAGAAACGGAGTGGACCTTGACAGATTGGAAAATTGCAACCATCCCTCCCCCTTCCTTGTTTTTCTTTCTTTTTTTTTTCTTTTGTCCTTTATCCTGCTTACAGCTGCATCAATCTGCAGCAGCTCAAATATTACCAGGCAGTCCTAATGAGGGCCTGGTGTCCGAAGAGAAGTTATGTTCAGGGAAGGAGGCACAAGTAGCAAAACAAGAGGACAATAATACAGCATCGCCTTCTTTCTAACTCTTTTCAGAGCTGCATCTACTCCTCAAAAAAACGTATTTAATTAGCTTGACTTTCATTCAATTAAGCCCTCCCTGAATATGTTGAGGATTAAGCAGCATTCCATAAATGACAAATGTGATGTGAGTGAAATGTCAGGATAGTATCAGAGGGGAAAAATTTAGTATGAAGCTTACATTATTATAACAGATTCACTGGCTCATCATTAATTATGATCTTTGTCAGACTGGAGTATAACTTTGATTTGTGGTTCTCTCAAGCAGCAGTCTGTATGTGCGTGTTTGTGTGCGTGTGTGTCTGTGTGTGTGTGTGTACACGTTTTTGCTACCTGGAAAAGACGATTTTTCCTGATACACAAACCCTGGTGAGGATCCACTGTTCCTTATGGGGACAAAAACATGGTCCCCATTGCGGAAAATACCGTTTGTGGGTTTGGGTTAGGTATGTACTCAGGTTGTTAGGGTTAGGTTAGGGGGTCAGGGATGGATTATAAAAATGAATGACCAGTGAAGGAATGGAAGTCAATGCAAAGTCCCCATGTGGATAGAAAAACAAACGTGTGTGTGTGTGTGTGTGTGTGTGTGTGTGTGTGTGTGTGTGTGTGTGTGTGTGTGTGTGTGTGTGTGTGTGTGTGAGTAAATCAATCAGGGAGTATTACTTAGATTATGATTTAAAGGTAATTGAAGTACCAAAAGTTTCTATCTAACTTTATATTTAGTGTGAAGAATGAAGTTGAGCTCGACCACCGCTTTTTGTTGACTTTCTTCAACAGCAACGCCATAAAAGGGATATTCCAATTGTTTTGTGAGTGAGGTTCAGTGAGGTACAAGTAGGTTTACGTAGAAAATTTATTAAAAAATTGATATCTTTCATGCGTAAGATTGCTCTTTGAACAACCTCAGTTTGTAGAGAGTTTAAACCTGATGAGACTGACAGGTTAAGTGTAAGTGAGAATGAGAACAGAACCAAAAACAACACCCCACCCAACAATTTAAAAAACACTTTTTGATGCATATGTATTGCCGTCAGTTTTGCATTTCATAATTATTTTCCCAGAAATAATAAATCATGCTGAATTTTACCAAAGCCTGCAAGGAAGTGCTACAGCTTACTGCTGCTACTTCGTTTTGTAAATAACTACAATTTAATATAAAAAAAGTAATGCAGTAGTGTTAGTCTCTAATGTTTACATGAACAATTTAAAAATTTCAAAGGGTGAAGTTGTCCAATTTGATCTTAGTCCTGCTTAGACTAACCTTTGACTCATCAATCAGTCAGAAGGAAACAGAATTTCTCCAAAGTGAGGTTGTTCAAAGACCAATCTAAACATGTAAGATGATAATTTTTCATATTATTTCCACTTTAAAATGGCTGGAATAGCTCTTTAACTATTGATAATTAAAGATGAGGTCAGCAACAGAAGGTAAATTTTTGGCAGCACTTGATCTGCCCTAAAAATGACCAAGATTTGTTGCTCCCACCTGTTCAGAAGAAGAGACATTTGTCAGGAGATACTTCAACATATTTATTCTTTATTTTCAGACCACTTCATAAGCAAAAATTCCCAGCAAACTGCACTTCTTTTCCAGCATGGGAGTGGAACAGAATCCCCTGACATAAGGGATCATTTAACCTCTCTGTGACTCTACCGGGACCCAAACCTCAAGCGAAAAGAGAGACAAGAACCAGTCATTTCACCAAAACCCAAAATGTTCCGCAATATTTTCTTACAAAACTACCGTTTACTCCACAGCAATGGTTTGCTCTTGTTTTTCTTCCACTGAAGAGATGAAAATGTCTTTTGGCAGGTAACAGATTCTGAATTTAATATTTTGGTGCTGCTTGTAAACTCAGCAGCTGTAAAGGAATATACTTGTCAATGTCAGGTTGTGTGCTGCAGCTTTCACTGCCTGTATTCTAATAACTGAGATGTGAAGGAGAGAAAAAAACATTTCTGAATACAGAAATGCCACTTGGCATTCAGGCCTCATTATTTGTATTTTAGTTTTTTTTTAGGATTTGTAATGTATAAAATAGACTGAACTTATACAACAAGACAATAGTGCGCTCATAGACAAGCAATAATGTGCACAGTGCCAATAATATTAAAGAAATAATATATAAATATATAAAACTTTTAATATTTCATGACAAATTACAAATGAAAGTGGTTAATATCAAGATCTGTACTTTTCCTGTTACTTATTTAGGAGTTCATTGAGTTTGTTTTTAGATTTATCCTCTTTGTCCAGATATGCAAAATGTGTTTCTTTGCAAAAAGAATACATATAAAATAATTCTGTCCTCATTGACTCTAATTGTGCATCGTTCAATTCCACATGCAGTGACTTGTCAATCAACAGTGTTGGCACCTGGGGTGGTCCATCAAGTTCTAGGGGTGGCAAGTGGCACCCCTCTGGCTCCGCCCCCGATAGTAAATAGCAATAAACAGGTTTTAATTTGCAAAAAGGAAAATAAACTAATAAGTGAAGGGTTTGAGGTGCAAGCAATGACTTTATTGCTAATTTTTCCAACATATTCAAAAGTCGAGGCTCAAAGCTAAAAGGCCCTGCAACTCAACCAAGGAAAATGAGAACTCCCACTAATGTTTCGAGATATTTTGGAGACCCTCTTCTTGTTGCTGATAGTTTGCAGCTCAGTCAAATGCACATTCAAGAAAAACAATTGCATCTGATTGAATTTGTCCATTAAAGTAATGTGATTTTGATATTTTTATCCATAATCTATAACACCATCTTCTAAAATCATTTTTCTGCTGTCTGGCTTTTAAATTGTACCATCTAAAACTGTCCACATTTTAATCCTCTCTAATGTTTCAGGCATTTCAGATGTTACAGTGGACACATGAACACACTGCTTCTAGTTTGTGTTTGTTAAGCTTTTGATAAAACAACCTCTAAAAACAAAGACAGTAGCACTCAGTCAACATTTTTATCTGAATTTATGGACATCATATGCTACTTAGTTAATAAACATTGCTGGGTGTTTATAGCTAGTTAGCTTGTGTTCATAAATCCAACCCTGAGCGCTGTGCATAAATACTGACTCTGGTTTTGATCATAAATATTGTTCTGTTTGCAAATACTGACTGTCACTACACACTTGCACATTCATAAACACAGACTGTGGTTTAAAACAGGATTTATCAACCAAACTGCTGATACTGAAGCATAGGTTTGTTTAAAAAAATGAGACAAACCCTGAAAATAGAAAATTCAAAATATTTGAAAACAATAAATTAAAGATGAAACAGGTAGCAAATATCAGAAAAATCTTTTGACTGTTCTTCCTCTAGAACGGATTCTGGCCCCAATACTGGACCAGCATTGGAAGTGCTGTGCTCAAAATGAACTTTTCTATATGACGTCCTTTAAATAGTCTCACTAAAACAACGCTTAAAAAAAAAAAAAGTACATTGTGACATAGCTACTCACCCTTGCTCCTCCATCATCTCTTGGAGCTCCATACATTTAAGCTCCACCCTCCTCTTCCTCTCGTGGTCCAGAATCTCTCGGTGCGGCTTCTTCACCAGTAGGGGTTCTCCTTTAGGCTCCTCATCCTCCTCAGTGTGGGACTGTCCCTCTTCACTTTTAACCTGTAGCACCGCGGTAGATGTTGGCCCTGACATTCCTGCAGCTGTTCCGGGTTCGGCTCCGAGGACCGCCGGTTGGACCACGGCGTTTGCACCATCTTTAGGAGATGGCACCCTTGTTGCATCGTACATGATTAGTGAAATCTGTGGAGACACAGGTGAAGGAGAGACCAAATGTTAGCAAGGAGATGGCAGAGTGACTGATGAGGGAACGCTCATATCACATTGATGATCAAATGTTAAATATTTCTGCAAAACTTATTTTGGAGGCGTTTACTGATTTACAACAACCGATTTGAACCATGCATGGGCCAGAACTGTTTCCAGACTGAAAGGTGAGTGGGTTGTGGTTTGATGCTAATATTTCTGGACAGGCCGCAGCGTTTCTGCTTGAACTGAGCAGTGCACTTTGCAAACATTCAAACACATCAACATAGTTGATGCACAGAAATAAGCATCCAGAGAGAGCACTGGCAGCAGCTCCTGCTCCGTGAGGCAAGAGCCCTGAAAGTGCCTAAAGGCAAGTCAGGATGGAGAGCGAGTGATTTCTCTCGAATCTATTGGAGCGTGGTGAAAGTGTTAACCACAAAGGTCAAAAACTCTGCACATGAAGCATGCGGAGGAGGTGGGGGGGCAATGAGGGTGTGTAAAAACACCAAATCTGTGGTTGACAAAGAAAAATGAACTGATTTACCTCCTACCTAACAGACTTTTGAATTTGCTTTCTTTTGCCTTTTATATTTGTGGCTCGTTTAATCCCAACACAATGAGGATATCATTCTGTTGTCTTCTGGCAGGAAGTCTGAGGGGACTGTGCTCTCATCAAAATAATTGTTCTTTTCAGATATACTTTCTTTTTTGATAAATCATATAGTTAGAGTTGGCTTGTGTTTCCTGAGCTATTCCTTAGTTCTGCTACTATAGGCTTATGGTGTTTTTGCATTGCAAGGTCCAGCCCTCAAGGTTCATATGATGTCATTTTTTGTGACACCCAGCAATGGAAAGCATATAGCTCATACTATTATTGTTCTTTTTCTTATCAAAAACAAGTAAAAATAGAGGTTGAGAAAGCCGTGTACTGCTAGAAGAAACAAAGCAGAAAGATACATGAGAGCAGGGACGACTAGTGTAAGTGGGCTAGTAGGGCTAAGCCCTGGTGTTTACAATGAAAATGTTAAAATACCTAATAAACACAAATAAAACATTGTATCACATTTTGTGAAATTTACAACAAAACTGGTGCCAAACAGTCTTGAACAAATCCCAGAGTCTTTCCAAAGGGCTAACTTTTCACAGCCCCGCTCATTGAATGTCTTTGTGGTACCGAATGATTGACAGACGTCTTGTCAAGCCCCCTCGGTTTGCCTCTCATTGAGGCTAATTTTGTTCAGAACAGGGTCAGTCGAAGCCAATGAGGGTGGACATACAATAACGAGTGTATGTGGGTGTGGTCTGGTGTAAACTGAGTAGGTACGATGGTGAGCATGATTAACACAAATGAGGTGGGTGGTTTAATTTCTCACCTGTTTTCCTGGTAAGTATAGCTGACAAATATATTTTCTGCCTAAAATTATAGTTGAAACCCTTCATGCAGGGGAATTAAGTATTGGACAACTGACTACTCTGTGTAAGCTAGGTTTTTGGTGGTGGTTTGTTTTGCGGTTGTCTTTGTACTGAAAAAAAGCCATAATGTCAGTTTATAACAGGTTTTCTTTATATCAAATTGGATGCCTCTTTTGTTGGAATCGAATCTGCAGCGTTTTATTATATGACTAAATATTATACATCTGTTAGCCCACCCTACAAATATCTCAACCAGCCGTCACAGAATGAGTGTGTACAATGCCATAGCGTTATGCTAGGTAATGTTAGCTTGCTTACAGACGTTTGAAGTTGCGTGTACAACTAATCTATGGCCAACTTCAAATTGGGCTCCACAACCCAGCCCAAATAAAACCTCAGGTCTCTCAATTCCAGAAATCAGGCTGGAAGTCGGCCATAACAGCTAATGCAAATATGCAGGACCTGGCTTTGAACTCCTGCAGGCCAGGTCGGGCCTTTCAATGCAAAAACATCATTAGACTGCTGACTTGACTCACTCTACTCTCCATGCTTGTATTTGTAATTATTCCTGCCGTTTACATGTATTTTTCTTAGTTCTTCCCACGGAACTGACACCTGAACCAATCCCTTGTCCATGTCTCTTTCCTGTCCTCTCAAACCTCAAGTAGTCAAGGGGGAGGGTTGGCAACCTTGATTCGGGTTCTGCTGGAGGATTCTTTGTTAAATTGATACTAAATAGCATGTTACATGTATTGTACTTTAATTAGAATAAATTCACTGTGATTTGGACTTTTTTTGTACAGTGCCCTGATATGATTTTTGTTTGTGAATTGGCACTATATAAACTGAATTGATCTGAACTGAGCTGAGCCTCAGATGCCCAGGATCACTATCCAGCTGTTGGCTTTATTTGTCCCAGAGGAGAAAAAAAAAACAAAACAAAACAAAAGTTGATGCACTTTATCAGTGTCACAAGCAGAGAAGCAAATACAGGATAAAAAGCTGCAGCTGGATGGACTGAGCTTCAGAACTACATCTCATCCCCACTTCTTTCATCTATTCACTGAGAGCAGCTTGTGGTGTAGAGTCAGGCAGTTGTGTGCTTCTGAGCTGCTTCTGGTACTCTTTGATTGGTTAATGGGGATGTATTTGTGTTTTGAAGTGCTGCGCCCTGGTAAACGAGCCATGGATGTGTGTGCAGCGATGCTGCTCCTGGCTGACAGAACAGGTGGCGGGACAGCAGGAGGCATCGTCTCTGAATCTATAATACAGTAAACCAGCACTTTATAGCCCATGACAGCGACCTCTCATGCACACACGCTCGTCTGCAAAAGACTGCGGAGAGGAGATCTCTCATCTATCAGACGGGACATTAGAAAGATATTCAGGTCGACTATAGTACGGTGAAAAAGTCTCTGCTGGAGGCTGGGTTAAGGAAACAAAGAGGAAGTGACGCTCTAATCAAAGATAAATTCAGGAATACAATAAACAAGAATGTGTTACTAAGAGCATCTGTGTTTATGCTGGAAAACTGTGTGAAAATGATCTGAATGTGGAGAAAAACTTTAGTGCTTGGGGATAAATCCCAGGGAGGTCGGAACCCCCACAATTTTAGAAATAAGAAGACCACCCCCCCTTTCCTACTATATAGGCAAAACAATGCATTTACACCTGTCAAAAATTATGCCCCCCCCATCAGTCTAAAAGTGCAGCCATCCGGTCCACTGAGTCCTTGACACATAGGAAGCACACCTGAAGAAGGGTGGAACCAGCATAATTATTTGGCTTGGTACACAGAGAGACCTCCATAGTGTAGAGCTGAGGATTCCTACCGTAACTTTCTCCGAACTGAGCTTTAATCTCCAGAGAGGGAATTCCAATTATCTATTATCATTCCTTCCAAACCAAATTATTTTGCTTTTTGTAGACGGCAACAATAATATTTCTATGATGCTTAGTTGGAAAAACAGACCTTGTTTGGTCATTTCAGTATCTTACAATGTATAGTGAGAAATGCCACAAGAAATCAATGTTTCTGAAGAAAAGTACATCTGTATTTGATGTACATTGACAACTTCTCACCATTATTTATTATTTATTTACCGTTATTTATCCAGGCAAATCCCACTGAGATCACAGATCTCTTTTTCAAGGGAGGCCTGGGCCTGAAGGCAACCTATTGTACATGTTTTTGAGATGTGGGGGAAACTGGAGTACCTGGAGAAAACCCACACAAGCACAAGGAGAACATGCAAACTCTCCACAACCGGACTACAGATGGGCGGTAGAAAATGGAGATAATGTCATGATTTTATTTCTTTTTGGTTTTGCTTTGTTTTTGAGTTGAATTGCTTTTGTTTTTCTTCAATCATACACTTAAGGCGTTTTACCACAGGCTTGTTTCTCTTCGGCTCCACCCCACTCCACACCAGTCTACCAACTGTAGACTGGGACTCTTGACAAACTTCAGAGACATCTGAAGACGGTGAGTGCTTCATGCATTTTGTGAGATATTGAATGTAAATTGTGGGACACATATCTCACTTGTGAAACTTGTGTTCTTTGTGCATGCTCATTTCCAATGCTAACTAGTTAGCAGCTAGCTTGCTAGCGTCTAGATGGCTAGTTAGCAATCTAGGCTAAAACCAAAGACCCTCTGCTCTACATTTATTGTGTTTAATGATTATTGTTTACTATAAACAAGGCTAATTGTCTTATTGTTCAGAGTCACCTTCGACAAGTGACCAGCTGAGCTCCCAGGATGCTTCTACTGGCTGCCTCACCATCAAGGTTGAGGAAGCCACGGGTCGGGCAGCTAGAGGAGAGGGGAGCTTCTTGTAAAAACATTTGTGTTACATTCACAGGCATAAAGTGTGCAGTAACTTTAAGTTAATTTATAAGAAAATCATTTTGGTGGTGTTTTGCTGCATCTATAAGCAACGGTTTGCTGTAGCAGGGTATGAGTATTATTTACAGACTAAATATCAGACTTTTTTATATCTTTTAGCTGCCCTCAAACAGCTTTTTGTTTAATTTATTTAGGTTTCTTTAAATTCAGTTCTTCACCTCTGAGTTGTTAAACATAATCCTGTTTTGATGCAGTTTTGTGAAAGCATTAAAACATTAAAAAAATCAGTTTTATGAATGGGTTGCTGAAACTCTGGGTTGTTATTAACAGACAGGGTATTAACATTTCATTTCAAGTCTGGACTTCATTCGATTTGTGTGATTATTTAGTTTATTTTAGATCTAGTAGAGTGCTGTGTCAATTGGTCAATGAGGGCACAGATTGTAGTGTAAAGCTCTTTGAGTATTCTGGTTGGATAGAAAGAGACTATATACTGTAAGTACAGTCGATTTACCATTTACACATACATTCCCAAGTACAATACTCTAAACTTGAAAAAGTTTACCTGAAGAAAAGTCAAAAACTTTACACTGACACTTCATTAGTTTGTCTGCTATGGAAGCTTTCTGTCTTCCACATTGTTTAAAAGCTTAAGGCAGGCCCGGTTAGCTCAGGACCTTGCAGCTGAAAGAAGAAGGTGGGGGGAACCACAAATAATTACGTTTGTGCTGGACATCATGTCTTGGCCTGCTGGACCGCCGCAAGTAACACTCCCCACAGATTATCCTCACACGAGCCCATCGAACCGAAAAGGAAGGCTTCGTTGTAATGAGTTCTAACAAAATGAAGTTATCATCTGAATACTGGAAGGAAGTTCTCTGCAACGACAGATGTGGGCTCGGTGCTGGTGTGTCAAAAGCACGTCATTGAACTCAAGCTGCCTCATTATGTAACCCACATTAATTCCCTTTGTTCACAGGAAGCAGGAGGGGCCCAAAAATCTGTTTCATTTAAAGTTAAAACAACTAAATCATTTAATTGTGCGATGAAAAAGGAAACAAAGCCGGAAAGCAGCGGAGCTCACAGCTAATTGTGTTTGAGTCCTCTGCAGGAGCTGAAGGTTATCTCCAGCTGCTGGATTAATGCTGCCACCAAACTATCGATGATATAAAGACGTGGCAGGTGTGGCCACAACGGCTTAAGCCACATGCTGATGATCTTCCCACAATCACACCCCCAGAGTGAGGGACACCTACACTACACATGAGTAGAACTGAACAGATATGAATAGAATAGAGTGAGACTTGACAATGGAGAAGGGGGTTGGGTGTGTGTGTAGTTTGGGCAGAGGTCTATAAAGTACTTGAACAAAAATAAGTAAAAGTGAAAATACCTTAACAGAAAATGACTTTGGTAAAAATAAATTTCACTGATGAGAAAAGAACTTAAGTAAAAGTCATAAAACTGTTCATAAATATTGGGAAAGTAAAAGTACTTTTACACACACTAAGAAATAAACTGTAGAATTTACTTAATCCGTTAACAGGCAGAAATGGTACGGTTTCTGCCTTTAAACGTTTTTAGACGCTACCGGGGCTTTTATTTTGAGGACTAGGGTGTCAGACAACTTCCTCCGGTTCTTACCTTTAGTTTGACACCCTTAAAAAATGTCAAAAGGCCTTTAAGGAATTTCAGGGGCGTCTGTTAAGGGGTTAACCAAACTGGTTCCACTAAACCAAGTGGAAAAAATATTCTTGCCTCATATTTACTCTACTAGGTTTAGTGAAACCAGCTGACATGACTTGGTTGAGTAAATTCATAAGTACTGTCACTAAGTAAATGTACTTAGTTACTATAAACCTCTGAGTTTGGGTAAACTGGGATTGGCTGGATTGACTATTTTGAGTGAGGCTTGAAGAAGTCAATGTTTCTGTTAGATGAACGCTGGGCAGCTGAGGGGGAAGCGTTTACAATTTAGATTGGTAGTTTTGAATATGAATATGAATTTTAGTTATAACGTAAAGACTGGAAGGTGTTAGCAACACTAAATTTGAAGTCAATAAATTGTTTTCATGTTCACAATAATTTTTTATTTGAGACATTGTTCTGTCTTGAACTAAATAGACAGCCAATAAATGACATTTACATGTTCACAATAATTTCACTGATTACCATTATACATCACATCTTTTAACTTCTCCCACAAGTCAATCTGTCCAATTACAGCTTACTCAAATTACACCCCCACCCAAGAAACTTCTACTTAACGACTGCACAGACCTCCTTTTCATTTTTGTTGCAAATAATAATAAAAAAAACTCATAGCTCCTCTTGTTCCTGTGCCTCTGCCTGTCTTCTGCTGACATTACACTCCAAACACGAAGAACAAAACCCTCAGCAGGAGCAGTGAGTGTCACGGTGCCCATCTTCACTACATGTTGAAGGTTCTTGCTGTAGCTTCCATTCAAACATTGTGATCTTTCAATTACACAGTCGCTGACAGCCCACACGGGGGCTGAGTCATCTGATGCTCACAGTAGATGGATCACACACTTAAAGCTCAATTAATAAGAATAACAGGCGCTGAGACTCTGCACAGTGAAATAACCTGAAACATATTAGAGGTCTAATGTTGCATTAGGTTAATAAGACATATGAAAGAAAACTGTAAAGCCAGCGCATAATTAGAACATTTTTTATGGAATGTGATGGGAAGGGAAGTAAAATGACATTATGCTTGAATGTTTGCACTCTTGTTCAGTAGCTTCTTCCTCAAAACACCTAAAACTGAAGTAACTGGGTTAAATGTTTATTAGTCAAGCAGCCAAAGTAAGAGCTTTGCTGCGATTACACTCTTTAGAATTATTAAAATAAATGCATCCACTCATATGTAATTTTTTTTTTTAACTAACATTTTTTTCACATATTTAGTTATCACCATGCTGATGTGACACAACGCCTTCTCCTCTGCTGTCTTAGTTTCTGATAATGACACCGACAGAGGCTGAAGCTGCAACCTGCTCTGGAGCTAACTTTCTTTTCTTCACACAGCAGAGGGAAAACCGACTTTGACAGCTTGTGACTAGAAGTGTCATATCTGTTGCCATTACTGCACTCCACACCGAACATTTCCTGGTGAAAGTTTAGCCTTTTATAGTCATTTTCTTCCATCTCAATCGTGCTTTATTTCTCACATTGACCTTGGTACAGTTATTCATTAGTGTCCCGAATACTAACATTTTTACAAGTACTCATACAAAATGCCCTGATACTCAGAACCACTACAAATACCACTATTGATACTAGGATACTTGCAACAATACTCCGTTGAATGTGTTACAGTTTAAATTCAAGTCAGAAGTTTGTATTAACTAATAGCATAGTATGTTTAATAAATGTATACAAGTTGAAAAAACTCTTGTTATTTTTATTTATTTTACAATGTTTCAGCAGTATACATCAGGCTGTATATTTGATTTGATCCAGTCAGAAAAACTGTAGGCCTGCAAGGAAGGAGAGACCTCTTGTTCTAAATAAAAGAAATATGTTTTTAAAGGTTTTGTTTTTAATATTTAGGTTCTAATTCAGTAAGTATTGGCGAGAACCCAAACTGAAGTACTAAAAGTATCGGGACACCCCTATTATTTATGAATGTGTAAAATTGTGTGGGCTCAAGTAGGTTCATAACTATTTCTGGAATTCAAGGTTAGCTGACAAATTTTATTGATATGCTCCTTTATTTGATCTGATCTATTTTATCTGAAACATAAGTCGATATGAACACTGTTTAGACTAAATGTATTACAACAAACCGGATGTATGCATGAACTTATTTAGACCACAATGCATTGCAAAATACTGACTTTGAGCATGCACATTAGTAACTGCAAAAAGGTCAATTAAGCACACAACACAGGGCACTCCCTCCCTCTCTTTGCTCGTGTGCACTCTTAAAGAAGCCACAGCCCTCTTATAACAGTAACACAACTCATTGCATCATACGAATGAATTTGATTTCATGTAGAGTCTAAATCAGCAGCTTTATCATCATACGATATTATATTGATTTGTTTGGATGACGATATGATGTTTTCAATACCACAGAATCTGTCATGATACAATTTTGATTAAATTCATAAGTCTGGGATAGATATGATGCAATATCGTATGCACATCTAACACAACCATGACTGTGTTAGATGGGCATATGATATTGACCCACATCGGGCATATGATGACAATATAGATCAATATTTTTGTTTTGCCTCGACGTAAATAAATCATTAATTAATTAATCAACACATCGATATGGATCAGTGTATTGTTACACCCTTAGTTCATATTGATTTGTTGTTCAATCCAGATTCAGACCAAAGTCTGGACTTTGAGAACAGCTACTGTAGAAAACAACCCGTTTGCAGATGTTACATCTACTAATTAAATGGTATTTTTTGTTAATAGAAACGTGTAATAAACAAATGTTTCCTGATGTATTACCCAAACTGCACGGGTACACGGCTGCTTCACTAATTTAATCATGTTGTGCATTGGTGTGTCAATGAAACTATCAGGTATTCTTAACATCATATTAATGGTTGAAAAATATCTGCACTAAAGTCTTGTTTTTATGATTGCTGTTAAAACACAATATAGCCTCTCTGCACAAACTAAGAACCTTTTTCACATGAAAAATGCAACTGTAGGACTCAAAAAAAAACAACAAAAAAACATCAGAGGTTTAAAAATAGGTTGTGCTTCTTTTCTTTTCAGACAATGTTTTATTCTGTTTGATCTTCCTGAACAACTTTACGCAGCTGTTGTTAAACGTGGTAATTGATTAAGAGTTAAACAGGGGAGTTCTGATCTGAACTCTTGCTAGGATTTTTTTAGTCTGACTCCATGAAAACAGGAAGAAACCATGCAGCGTCTTTACATTCTGTGTCTGACCAAATGAACATTGTGTCTGTGTGGTAAATCTCTTCAGCAGGGTTCTCCAAACAAAGAGCATATGTATGCCCATCTGCAGCCTTGAAGCACCCATGGAAATATTACCCACACAGCACTACATTACAATTGAACAAGAAAAGACAATCAGTTTTAAAGTGTACTATCCTGCTTTTAAATCCTTCATTTTCACATTTAAATCATTCAGTTGGGGTCTATATAAAGGGGAGCTGCAATGCTTTGATCTGAATTCCTCCTTACTGTAACTCCATAAACCCCTCTTTCACTTGTTCTGAGGTGCGTCTGAGAGTAACTCGTCTTGGTGCTGTCTCTTTAAATACAAGTGAGGCATTGAAAAATATGACCCAAACAGAATATAAAGATATCTAAGCAGCTCTGGGAGAGACTGAATACAATTTTTCTGCACACCAAGTACACAACAAAATGATTTAAAGAGGACATGTCATGCAAAATCTACTGTTTTAGCTGTTAAATACATTTTGTTGTGTACTTTGAGTCTATAGGAGGCAGAAATTTTGAATTAGTCTGTCCTGGTGCTGCAAAGATATCTCTATATTCTGTTTGGGTCATATTTATCAGCCTGTTCATTTTTCTGACATTTCATGAGTTTATTACATCAAATGATCTGCGACGGAACTGACAAATAAGGTCTGGACTTACCCACTACAATTTCCTCATCTTAATTCTCCTCTGGTTCTGAGTCAGACTCTGGCTCCAACATGGACGGCTAGAAAATGTAACCCCTTCTCTCAAACCCGAAGTGGAGCGGTCTGGAAGCAGGAGGGGGGCGGGGCTTGAAGCGACTTAAAGGCACAGTATCAAAACCAGCTGCTTTGAGAAGCACAGCAGAAAAGTGGTGAAAGAGGGGCTGGTAAAGTTAAAATAAGGAAGAATTCAAACCAAAGCTTTGTAGTTCCACTTTACAAAGACCCCAACTGCATGATTTAAATGTAAAAAAGAAGGATTTAAAAACTTGATATGTCTACTTTAAGGGCTACAAAAGTGGGTTTTGCATGATATGTCCCCTATTAGTTTTTAAAGTTAAAGACGGTACATGACTGTGAGGAGCTGGTAGGTTTTCTGAGTATAATTTATTACACTGACATAATCTCAGTAAACAGTTCAATGGATTCTTGGTGAAACACTGCAACAATCAGCCATTGTTGCAGAAATAATTTCAGATCCATCTGTTCTTGTCCTAAGCTTATTTAAATTTTTAATTTATAAACTTCTGACATGTTGATGAAGCAGATTTGGTGATTAAAAACAATAACCATGTGACTCTTCAGGCTCTGTTTGGCTTAAGCTGCTTTAGTTTCTGATATTAGACTGGACAAAAACAAAAAAGCCAATTTCTGTATAAAATCCACCTCAGTGACCCCCTTATCTCTCTCTTTTGGTCACTATATGTTGTTCATGGCTGCGATGATTGGATCTTATTCAGAGGTGAGTAAACCAGAGTCATGATTACATATAAGAGTAACAAGGTCCTGACCTTCAGGAGGCTGGCAGAGAGTAGCTCCAAAAACCTCCTCCCAGGTTGTGCCCTTCTGGGTAGATTTTCCACGTACATGTATAAGTAAAACTTCTCACAAACTAAAGCTCTCTTCTACTTCCCACGTTTTTTCCCCCCCCTTTCCACCTTTCCTATCTCAGAAATAACCCACCCCTTGGCCAGAATCGGGTGTTTTGTTATCATCCTTTTGGCACCTGGAGGAAGTGTTTAGCTCTCAGAAGGTTACCAGTCTTTATTCCAGGCACGTTGAATTGCTGTTGGGTGCCAGAAACAAACAACCTCAACTTTTTTTTTTTTGCATTTCTCTCTCTTTTTTTGTTTGTTTTCTTTTTAGTTGAAGTAAGATGCAGTGTGCATACTAAATTGAGCAGCAGAGCTTTATGGAATGCTAATCCAAAAGAAACATTCGGACACGCAACAGTGCCCTTTTGAAATGTTTTGAATCTTGAATTTATTCACCTGAGGTTATTGTTATTATTTACTGGCAAAAAGCAAAGTTCTAGCTACTTTTTTTTTATCTGACAAAAAAAATGTGCTAATTGGACAGTTTAAGGGACAGATGCTGCCCGTCATTTCATGTCAAAATTGATGCTAATAAAAAGGCGTGTAAAAACGAGGATAAATTGGGTTTGCAGGGAGTTCTGGAAGCTGAAAGCCGAGTGTGACATGGCCGCAGGTGCCGTCAGAATTCCGGTGATAGCAAACACCTCTACGTTCACATGCAAAACAATGAAGACCTGTGCAGTGCTGGAAGGAAGAGCACCTCAGGCATTGTTTGGAGCCAAAATAAAAACAAAACATTCAGCAGCATACCCCCAAAATTGTTCCTGACATGAGGGAGATTTTGAGTAAACTAGATGAAAAATGTTTGCTTTTGGTGGATAAAACATACTTTTCAGCCTCAAAAACAGAGGGTCTAAAGCAGAGCACCGATTTCACTGAGTGAATGCTATTATTGCGATAATCTATTTTTCTTCCTGATGTTTTTGTTCTGCAATTTTTGTGATACTTCAACAATTCATGTATCAAAACATCAAGCTCCTTCAGGACATTAAGACTATGACTCTTAGTATTTCAGCTTTTTAGACATTTTGACATTTTAGCCTTTTCAACCTTTTTTATTCACACTGAAAATGAACAGAGTTGTCTTCACCATCCATAAAGTCAGTTAAAAAGTTAAGCTTTTCCTGCACTTTTCACCTTTTGTTTTGGTTTTGCTTTTTTAACTTCTTTGTGCCAACTTTATTTTTGCTAAAATTGCTGCTTTTTAACTATTCTACTCATTTAATTTATTTTTCTACTTCTATCAGCTTATTCCAGCAATTTAAACTTTACATGCTTCTTTTAGTTGTTTTCTGCAATTTAAGCTACTTTAGCTATTTTCAAATAATTTTAGCTTTAAGCTAAATTCACCTTTTGTGGTCATTTCAGCTACTTACTGCTTAATTCAGCAAACATGCTCTTTCTGCTTCTTTGTGTTGGATTTAGCTTTTTCAGTTATTTTTTCTGATTTCAGCCGTTGTTTTTTTTTTGCTATTTTAAAACAAAGCATAAAATGTTTGTATGTCCTTTAGCATTAAACATTCACGCTGCATTTTCACAGAAAATGCTAATTCTCAAAAAACAAAAACAAAACAGACAGCGATGTCACATGCACCGCAAGCTGGAGTTGGCAATCTGGAGGAGTTCATCCTCAGTGATGAGTTTGGCCCCTACATGGCCCATCTTCTCACTCCACCCACACTCCTAAACTGGGCCGTGTCGCCATGTTTGGCGTCTCCCGGGAGAGATGATTGGTGTCGGAGAGCTCCTGATGTGATTAGTGGGGTCACTGGAGGAGGAGAGACGGGCTCAGCTCTGTGTGTCTGAGTCAGTCCCTGCTTGTCAAAACACCCGCAACACAACTTCATCTCTGCTCTGAGGAGTCCACACAAACAGGAAAATAGTTACACAGGCTTACTGCTTCCAAATAATCTGCAATTATCTCTCTAATCTTTTCTACGTGACCGATGTAAGATCCTAGAAATCAGTGCTTGATAAACCAGCTTGATAGAGATGAAGACAAGCTTAAACTTTCAAAAATCTTCCTGATGTGGCTTTTAATTCTGAAGTATTTTGTACATACACGTCTTGTGCAGACTAGAAAAAATCTGCAGAAAAAAATTACTGTATTATCGCTCTAAGTGCCTAAATTCAAACATATAAATTTTATGTTTATTGAAATAATTGTTGATAAAATGACCTAAGTAGCTGTGAAAATGATTATCTTTTCTTTCCTCACACAAAAAAATATTTTATTTAAGCTAACACCATCAGTACAAAATCATATAAAATTCAACATGCCTTTCTGTGTTTATTTATAAGCAGTTCAGTCTCTCTAGATATTTTTACATTTTTGTTGTTTTCCTGAAATAACAAGCATTTTCAAGGAGCAAAATCTCCACATTAGATTTATGAAGATTTTGTGAAAGTATGCGTCAAAGCATGTGTTCGATAATGCCGAGTTTCAGTTTCAACACTTGGCGAGACATCAGTTTTGTCTTGGTTAAAAAAAAAGAAGATACTAAGTGGTTTGGAGCAACGTAAAGCCCACTTCACACTGCAAGATGACAGAAAAAAATAAGCCAAAACATGGATGGTTTTTGCAGAGTCTTGAAGAGGTCTTCAAGAATATACTGCAACATGCTTGGGATGCCAGATTTTTGGGACATGGAGAGAACTGACCTGAGCTAAGCATGCACCAGAAGTCCTTAGTGGGGATATTCTTTGTGGTGGCTGTGTGCTGAGACACTAGGTGGAGTGTGGCATGGAATTTTCTTTAGCTCTCATACACGGTAAGTGGGTAGGTGGGGTTAGGTAGGTGAGTGGGTGGGTGGGTAGATAGGTACCACGTGTTTGTGTGTAAATGTTTTTTCTACCTGGTGGGGATGATTTCTGACTGTTTTTCTGATACACAGCCTGGAGAGGACCCACTTTTCCTTACAGGGACAAAAGCCCGGTCCCCTTAAGGAAGAAATACCATTGGTGGGTCAGGGGTTAGGGCTAAGGTGAGTTTAGGTTAGGTTTAGGGTTATGGGTCAGGGTTGGTCTATACTATACAAATCAAACAGAATATGTAGCACTAGATAACAAAGAATCTTGAATGTTTTATTTTATTTTATTTATTTATTTTAAGAAATAGCAGAAAAAGTAATTTAAGCACTTCACTCAGCTTAAACCAGACAAGGCTGACAGACAAGTATCGGTGTATCGGTTAGACTGATGTCAAAATGTTCTGTATCGGCTTTCAAAAACCTGTATCGATCTATCTCCATATCAGTCCAAACCAACCACCCACTGTGGAATTCATCCACATTTATTCTTTAATTATAATACAAGCAGAGGTATCTCTGCATGCAGTCAGAAACTAATGTATTTGCATGCATTCAACCCATCTCCTGAACCATTTCCCAGTGGTTTAAACTTCCCAGAACTCATCAGCTACAATCATTCATCCGTAAAGATTTAAATGACATTTTTTTTTCTATAATATCATTCCAATGATTGAAATGAAACATGACTCTTGGCTCAAACGGCAGAGAATATGTTAATGCAGCTTTTGTTAAAGAGACAATTAAGCTGGAACACTTCTTCTCAGCTTCAAAACAACTGAACCAATGTAGTCTGATAGCTGAACAGTGGTTGAAGATCATCGTGTAAGTTTCACAGAGATCTCACATGAAGTGTTGCCAAAGTAAAGGTTGCATTTTACAGAGCCACCTACGGTACATCTAGTTAGTTAGTTAGTTAGTTCTTTCTTTCTTTCTTTCTTTCTTTCTTTCTTTCTTTCTTTCTTTCTTTCTTTCTTTCTTTCTTTCTTTCTTTC
>JARVJO010000082.1:20858253-20870487 GCA_031762555.1 Cynodonichthys magdalenae | reverse complement strand
TCTTTCTTTCTTTCTTTCTTTCTTTCTTTCTTTCTTTCTTTCTTTCTTTCTTTCTTTCTTTCTTTCTTTCTCTTTCCCTTGCAACACTTTTTGCATAAATTGTTCATTACTGTTGTGCCTGCCAGTTTATTAATAAATTCACATGTGCACCATTATCTGGAACTTACTACTTTAATTCAGCTTCGGCATAAACATTTCACTGCCACATATGAAGATTTATGTAGATATTTACCTCTTGGCAGCCACGCAATCTCCAACGTCAATTTCCCTAACTAGTGGTGACACATCCTGTTTTGATAACCAGATATTTCAAAACAAAAGTCACATTCAATACAGTTAAAACAAAACATTAAACTTTTGCATGGGAACGCAAAATAATAATAATAATAAAAAAAAATACCCCATATCCCCTCCGGGGCTCCATTGCATTCTACGTCTTACTAATAAAATCTTTTGCTTTTCAAAGACTCATAAATCCAACAACCTGAGTTTTCTTCATAGATGTGATGTGACTAAGCAGTCATAAACCCTCTTAAATGCCCTAAACAAATTAAACCCAAAAAAACAATAATACATATATGAGAACTTCTTTAACAATAGTTCTGTGACCTGTTTCATTACGTGCTAAATGAATGAATGGCGAAGTGAATTACACTTGAGCTGAAGAACAGAGCAGGGATCTAGAGGAGTTTTGCTGCTTCGAGGCAATCGCCATAATTGCAGGAAAGACGAAGATGAATTCTGCTCTCAGACAGAAAACGTGGCAGGAAATTGTCTGCAATCTAATATTAAGAAATGACACATAGAAGGTGACACGTTTCTTAGAGGCCCACAGTTGTCACAGTTTTCAGGCTTTGAAGAACCTGTGGGCTTGAGGACGAGACAAAATACAAACACATTTCAGTCTGTTATTTAAAAATCAGAGTGAAGAATTGTCCCCATATCTCATCGCACTCCAGCTATTTCATCATGTTTGCACTCCGTGTGCTTTGAAAACATCTGAAGGCGCGGTATTGATATGGATGAAATCTTTCTCTTATCCACCTTCCTGCTGTGGATGGGGGATTGAGCCAGTCAGAGTGGGATCTGGTTGAATGGAGTTGATGCCTGCAGCAATCTGAAGCCAATCTTCAAACTGCTGCAGCTCTGAAATGAGGCTGTCCTCTTTTCTACCTGTCTGGACTGCTGCTGGTTAATTGACACGGCACTCTGGAGGAGCGAGCGATCAGCTTCCTGATACAAAGTGATGGCTGTCAGTTAGCAGCACACTCTCATTCCCTGACTGCCAGAAGGACGTACCTCTGAGACACCAGTAACAAAAACACCTTCAGTTCTGCTAAGAACACCACCCTCTGTCACCCCACATAACAAACACCTTCACCCAATTATAGCAAAATTTCTCAAACTTTCTGACAAAACCTACTTCCCTATGGGAATAAAACCTGCCAGGATTTGTTTTGCTCTGTGCAGCCAGAGGTTTGATGTTGAATAAAGGTCTGCGGGGACTGAAGGACTGAAGTCACCAGGAAGCAGCAGGAAGTCCACCACTGCTGTCAAACACTTTTATAGAGAACAAAATTCATGCAGGCTGATGTGGCCTGAGATGAAAATATGTTTTTAGGTTCCTACAAGTCTGAGCTGACCCCACACTTCTTTAATCCCTATTCTGACTGTTGAACACTCCTGCAACTACCTGATAACTATTGCTCCGCTTGTAATGTCAATACATTTTGCCTATGAATCGTTTGCATGTGGTATTAATCGCTGGCCTGCAAGTGGACTGTAGTACATCAAAATCATGCTATTCATTCTGGGGGCTTGAATTTTGTCACTGAGTACTTTTTAGTTGAAGCAGTTAGTTGAATGTTATTTAATTATATAGAAATTATAGTTTTACATAACATAAAGAGTTCAGCTTGATTATTAAACTAAAAGAACCTTGTCTCCATAAATATAATAATTATCTATATGTAATATACTGGAAATGGAACAAAACAATTATGTAGTTTAACAACCGTTTTTGCACTAAAATACAAATTATTTAGTTTGTGCTTTCATTACTGGGAAAAAAACCCAAAACATTCCCACATAGCAGACAGCTGCAGGCCAGATCTGGTCTCAGGTTGCCACTGCTGGCTGTTGGCATGGCAAATGGTTTGTCAACAGGATGTGGGCCAGGTCTGGCACTGATGGCGCTGTTTTAAAGACTGAATGCCACAACATGGCCCAGTTGATGTTTGGTTTATATGGTGCTGGCCCATGCATGGACCTCTAGCAAATCACATCTGGGCCACCAAAGGGCCGTCATTCTTTGGGGTATCTGTGTTGAGTGTTAGCGCATTGCGTGGACCAGATAAGTTTTGTTATTCAGGTTATTAAATGTCTTGAATAACTTAAAGGAACTCATATCACCTCGTTGCTTTTCATGTTAGAATTTTAGACATATATAATATTATGATCCAAAGTAACAGTTGTAATCATTTCCAGAAAGCGTCATTAACATTTATCCGGTGGTTAAAGAGCTATTTTGGTAACAAAAAGACACACCAACCAAAACATTATCAACCACCTTTCACATTTTGGTGATGGACAAAAATAGGATCTAATGGTGAAGCCCCAGGTTAGAGACATGATATTGAAAAAAAGTAAATAATTACATAAAAAACTCCAAGTTAGGTAGGTGTGTTTATTAAGTTTGTTGGGTGCTACTCTGAGCATGGTTAGCTCTGTGTATGATATATTAAAACAGTCAGACTGGACTTTTTAAATTGCTTTTAGGATTTTAGATGCATTTTTTGTCTTTACTTTAGAAAGGCATTTCTCAGGGAAGAGTAAAGTTGTGTTTCTCACCATGTGGCTTAAAAACCTGCAAAAGGAAAGAGCTCTAAAGAAAAAGGAGGGTAAAGCGTGGTAGTACTGTAACCATGTTGTGTTCTAATGAAACATGCCACATATATTTTCAGTATCTTTTTGCATCATAATGTATTAAAGATTTGGCTTTCCAGACATTTTTGATCAATGAAAGAAAGAAACTCAGATTCAGTCTGTTAATGTTTCCAACTGGCTGCAGCTCTGCTTCTGCTCACATTAGTAAGATTCAAATGTTGTAAATCTGCTGCAGAAGTGAAACATGTGACTCTAAATGGAGCAAAGCCAACAATAAATTCAGTCCTTCCTGAATCCGCCCTGTTGACTGAGATACTGCATTCTTATTTATAGCAACAGCCCCGTGTGTCAGCTCCATGTATCACACTAACTCCAGCACTAATTGGATAAAGTTTTAAGTCTGATATGTTTACAGCCTTAATCCTCAGTATTTTTAGTTTTAGTCAATTTTGAAAAAAACAAACAAACAAGAAAATCAGGACATATATCACTGCTGTGAGGAGGGAAACTGAAGGATGCAAAACTATGTTCAGAGCAAAGAACATCAAGCAGAACTGCTTCAACATTTGGTGCTCTGGTTCTGTCATTGATTAGGAATAAATATTAAATGCTTCAGCAAAAAGGCAGGCAATAATGTTTGTGTCAGTGATTTAACCTAAGTCTGTTACAGCAAAATACCTTTTGAACCATGGGCCAGATTTTGATTAAACTTTCATGAAGTAATCGCTGGATGCACACCCACAGCAACTGACTTTTAGAGTCAACACAATTCCAAGATGACTGCCGTAGTTAATCAACCTTACCAAAAACAAAAAATGGCTATAATTCCATTGTTTTGTAGATATTGAGCTAAAATATGGTGGAGTAGTAGCTGAGAATCATTTCCAACATGCACTTTGTTTAAACTTTTGATTTGCAAAGCTGCAGGTAATATACAGTCCTTATTCCTTATCCTTTGTTTATTCAACGGCTCTGAGTGAAGCAGAATTCAGCTTCTGTGCTCCCTAAATGTGTACATTTCTGACTTTATGCTTCCATTTATCAATTTTCTACATGTTGGATTCATGGTAATTTGTGTTTATAGACATAAATTTGAAAAACAAAACAAAAATAGATATTAAAAGAAAGCTAAACCCCCTTGCAGTACTTGCACAACCCCACTAGGGGTTGTGATCCCACATTATTAAAGACCTCTGCGGCAGACAACAGAAAGAACATGCTAGTGGATTTCAGGTTCTAACTGGGCTAGCACACACCATTTATCAATAGAGACATTGCAAAAAGAAAAGGTTGTACTGATTCAACATTTAGCAGTATTTTTAAAAAGGAACTAAATTGTCTATGTGAAAGACACCAACAAGAAGAAGAATTGAATAGATCTGACAAACAAATTATAAATGGATTAAATAAAATATCCCCAATTTTTTATCAAGTCTAATAACAGCAATCATTACACTTGGTGAATGTAGCTAATCATCCAGCTATCTTTACTCAAAAATTATTTGTTTTTTCAGTTGGCTTCTAAAGGAAGTTTTTACACAAAAGTAAACTTTCATAAAACCATCACAATTTCATAAGTTCAAAATTATTATGAAAATACACAACAGTGGTTTGACCAATATCCCATCTGAATAAACGAGTCAGAAAACAAATAACCTAATAAACCAAACCAATCATCAATCTTTTCTCTAATTGTAACAATGAATCTGTCAAGCTTGAATCTTCTTTCACATCAGCTTCTGTAAAGCCAAATGCAGTCCTGCAATCTAGCAATTTACCAAAATGCCATTCATTTTATTACGGACACACAATATCGCCCTGTTGGCTACGGTTGTCCAGCTCAGTCAGTGAATTTAGACTTCACTAAAGAAAGATGCTGCTGGCTTATTCTCCTCCTCTTCTAAGTCACATCATGCAGAGGTCAGACAGACACTCTCCAGCCGTGAGCATGCATGCAAATACGCTTAATAAAAGTGAGAGTCAAGAAAGTTAGGGTCACAGGATCGCTGGGCCTGGTCTAACACATAAAGTTGGGTAGGGATAAAATATGACACCTTTGAAACATACTGTATGATAGGAACTCTGAACAGCAAAGAAGAGTATAAAATAAAAATGAAAAATATGAGGTTTTATGAGGTGTGCTTCACAGAATCAAATCACAAAATAGATTTTGGGCGAAAAGGAAAGTGATTCAACAGAAAAAGTGCATTCCTCTCAACAAAACCCTTTCAGAAAACAGAATGCACTGTTGGAGTGCTGTTTAGTGGAACACTTTCACACAACGTCTTTTAAAATTAACCAGCAACAGTCCAAAGCTAAGGCAGGAGCACATGTAGGACTAACTAATTGGATAGTAAGACGAGCTGCAGAGGTGGGAACAGCTATGCGCAGAAAAAAAATAAAATAAAAACTCCCAGAATGTCAGGTTCGGGCTGCAACAACACCGTGACACCAAGAACATCAGCGAGCTGCTGCAGAGGGTTGGAAACGCACGGGTATCTAAAGGCTGAGGTGGCATTTCCTTGTAATTAGAGGAAAGCTATGTGTTCAGCAGAAAAGCTTGAGAGAGCAGTCAGCTAAAACTCAAGACAAAATGCAGCAAAATAGGCTCATTAGAATGGGAGCTGCTATGATGGACAAACAGCAAAATGAGTTTCACACAACCACAGATCAGTAAAAACATTGGAACAATAAAGATAATAACGATATAATAATAATAATATTAATAATAATAATAATCATAATAATGCAGAATAAAGATAAATGCAGTTGTTATAACATTTCTTTGGACCTTCATTTGGTTTTGCTGACAGAATGAATTCTTTCCACAAACACAGCTTAAGTTGGGTTGGGTATCTCAGTGATTTGAGACCTTAAATATACATTACTTCATTCATTCATTATCTGTACCCGTTTCTTCCTCTCAGGGTCACGGGGGTGACCGGCGCCAATATCCAGCAGTCACAGCATGAGGGGCGGGGCACACCCATCACTAAGCCACACATAGAGACAAACATTCACTGTCTCACTCACACCTAGGGACAATTTAGAGTTACCAATTAACCTAACAGTCATGTTTTTGGTGTGTGTGGGAGGAAGCCGGAGTGCCTGGAGAAAACCCACACATGCATGGAGAGAACATGCAAACTCTACCCAGAAAGGTCCCCGGGCCAGGATTTGATCCGGTAACCTTCTTGCTGAGAGGCATTAACTCTACCAACTGAGCCACTGTGCCGCCTAATGTACATAAGCAGCAAAAAAAAAACCAAAATGAAATTCAGCCATCAGAATATGGTGCCATTTAACATGAGCTCTAATTCAATACAATGAGATTTAGTCTGGGGCTGCGTCCTTCGAAGGACCCAGAATACGCGGCCAACATAGGCTGGGTCCTTTGTCATAGGCTGGGTCCTTTGTCAACAGCAAAGACTGAAAAAAGCTGTGAATTTCAACGGTCTAGCCTTCAGCTTTATTCCCATCCTTACCCTGGCTCATGTCCTGTCACCTAGCAACCGTGACAGCTCTATAGTGAAGCAATGAAGATCAAAAATAAAAAAGTATCAATAAAAAATTATATTATTAATAATATAAATTAACAAAATTAGCTTAGAAGCAACACATGAAGAACTAAGGGACCTGCCAAATGAGGAGGTCCCTCGCTTCATCCGCTGTTACTAGAAAAAAAAAATCATGCATCTTGGGATAGGGTGGGGTGTGAAGGTTACACCAGATCTGTCCCTGAAATCAGGTGAAAAAGAAGGATGCATTTGTGGCAATTGAATGAGCCTCTGAATTTGGACAGTGTTGTGTGTTCCCCTTTATTCTCAGATTTCTGTTTACATCTATCTGCTCCAGGCCACTTTGATTATTTGTCTAATTTTAGTCTCATAAGTTGACTTTTTGCACAAAAAGGGTGAGCAACTGTGAAGATTCAACACAATCTGTTGGCTTCTTTAGATTAATTAGGTTTTTTTGTTTGTTTCTTTTCCAATATGGTGCCCTGAGATAATGTTTGTTGTGACTTGGTGCTATATAAATAAACTGAATTGAATTGAATAAATCACTGAAAATAACTTGAAATTCCATTTAAAATGGTCAGAAATGTTAAAAAACACTAAAATAAAAGTACACAACAAGCTAAGCAAAAAAGTAAGCAACATTATTAATAAAACAGCCTAAAATGCATCTAGATTTGAGTCTAAAACTGCATCTTTTCACAGCAGCTCCTCTGACTTGCATCACGCATGAACCTGTCAGTGAATCGGTACATGAGATAAAACTTCCCGCTGTATTTCAGCTCAATAATCCATTGAAGTGGCTCACTCTTCATTACCCTGATGGAGTATTAATAAAAAAATACATGACTCTTGACTCTGAGGTGACAGCAAATCTTGGTTTATTGAAGGAAAAAGAACATCAGCCTGAACAGTCTTCTGCCAGAATAACCCTGCTTCGGTATAAGACCCCTTCTACCTCTTCTGTGCGTCACCAGGTCTATTTTTCTGACCCTAAAGCTGTTTTTCTGACCTTTTAAACACATACACGCTCATACGAAATCAATGTTTGATGTCATTATGAATCAACGTATAAAAGCATATTCAATGGATAAAAATAAAAGGAAACCGAAGGCATAAAAATAAGCATGAGCTCAAACTGTTAGTAACAGTAAACAGTGTTCCTATTCGCTAGAAACAGCAGGAAGTTTTTTTTAAATCCTAACCATCTTCCTTTGATACTCTGAGTTGTACTCTAAAATCTGGGTTGCATGTTGTTCTTTCTGCAGGCTTTTCAAAATAAAAATCAATGGCAATCACAAATCATTACCGTTACCTGTTTTTATTCTCCCAGGTCGTTGTAATGAAGCGAGGATTTTATGTCTTAAAATGCAGAGGCAGCCTTTTCTTGTGACAGTCACATCGGCTGGCTTCCCTCCTCAGCAGGTCTCCACGGCAACGGCAACATTCCATCTCAAAGTAATTTGGACAGTAGCACTTCTAGAAATTGGGCACACAGCGAAGCCTTCAATCCACCTTCAAGTGGAGGAAGAAAAAAAAATTGGCCCAGTGAAAACATTAGTCCATTAAGGTTCGTTCTGTTCTGAGCGCCTCTTGAAATCAAAAAGCCGAAGCGTTTGAACAAAGCTGCAGTGCTGATTCATTTGATTGTGGTTGTTTGATAATTTGTGTAGTACCTGCAGCTCTTTTTTTCCCCTCCTTTTGTTTGTAACAGAGGTTTGTTGGTGAGAGGACAAAGACGCGGTGTTGGTCATACATTTGGAACAAGCACGGGGTGAGATGGGTTTGTCGGAATCCTCCGGAGATGACGAGCCTGACCTGGTGGTGTGTAGGTTTCTATTTCACAGCTGACTGCTTGTGAATGTAATCATCTAAAAGAATAAACAGGGGTGTAATTTGCATGCATGCTTCAATTAGAGATGGCTGCCTGGTGATAGCTCAAATCAAGTCTGCTTCCTTGACAACAATGAAGAAGACAAGACATGAGAGGGATCAAGTGTCACTGTGGGAGGGAGCACACAGCGTCAGCTGCCACACACTGCCCTTCTCCTCACCGAGGTAAGACACACAAACCCCAAAAGAGGGGAAAATCGCAGTTGTTGAACATGCAGTTCATCCACACAGTACTGGTGTCTGACTCTGCACTGCACCATCTCATCTGACTTTACTTTTTTCCCCCACTGCACAATCAATGTGCGCTACCTGTCACGATAAGGAAGATGCCACTTTATAACCAAAGGACAAGCAGTGAATAACTAAGACTACAGGACAGAAAGATTCCATCAAGGTCAACCTCCAAAAATCTCCATCTTTCTAAGTAATGGACCTGCTCGTCCAAACAAGCTGTGAGCAACTTACAGACCAACAGCAACTGAAGGCAGGAAGAAATAAATTTGTCTGACACTGATCATGACTGAGAGCAGACGCTGTGGAGGACAGAGACAAAACGATAGAGAGATACCGTCCAACAGAAGAAAGCAGCGGCGACAGTTTTGCCAGATAGGAAATGTTGATGTTTCATATCAGCAGCTTAAACTTACCATATTTTGAGGCAATTTATTGTGGCTCAGAATTACATAGAGACGAATGATTTGAGTTATTTGAACAGTTCCTTATGCACAACAGTAAAGAGCCATTTGTAGTTTTATTTGTTTTACTACTTGAAAAATCTTTATTTCTTCCTCCTTAACCACAGAGATAATTGTGCCTCCTTTGCTTTTTCACAGAAAAAATGGCAGAGGTAGAGTAAAGCAGCTCATAGGGATAAGGGAGAGGGGATTCTGCTTAACAAAACACAAGGTACCACCCATGTTATGTATTATCCCAGATAGCAAAAGATGGTAATTCAATGTTGAATTATGGTCAAAAAAGTTGTTTTTTGGTTAAGGTCAACGATTGATGGTGAATCAGCCATCAAACAATCATCCAATTCTAGCCAAATAACCAACGTTGAAAAGATGTTATTGAATCAATGTTGTTTCATGGTCGAATTCTCATGATTGAAATGTCTAATCAATGTTGAATCAACATTGATATAGTATCAGTTTCAACAAGTAAGTCACCGACCACCTTTTGTATAATTTCAACATGCCTAACCATATTTCAGCGTCGATTCACTCTATATGTCATCACATATGGTATATGTGATGATGTAACTCATACAAAATCAAACAACTGCAGTATATCGAACGTCTCTATGAAACAAAAGATGTAGATCCCTTCAAAAAAAACATTAATCCCATCTCTAGAGTTACGGTACAATTACTTCCTGGCACAGCTCACAAATGCACTGTTCCCACTCTTCAGTAAGAAAAGCAGCTATTGGCTGTCCCAAAAGTCAACAGGCATACAAAGATCAGAAAATATGATCAAAATCTTTTCATTCCTCCTAAGGACTTTGAAACACTCAACTATGCTTGTATCAACATTAGATCAAATGGTAATTCCTTTCATTTTTAGCCTTAAACAACCTTCTCTAATCACCTGCAGTCAGTCCAGAACACTGCTGAGCATCTTTTAACGGGTACTAGGTGATGCAACCACATCATTACAGATTCAGTAGATTTACACCGACTACCTGTTCATTTCCGTAATCATTTTAAGATTTTTATCTAGATTGTTCTAAAGTATTTTAAATTGTAGCTGAAGACTCACTTTTGTGACACAAACTTTTTATTTGAGTTTAATTTGAGTCACATTAGGCCTTTAATGTTGTGTTGTTTTCTTGGTTTCGTTTGTTTTTAACCACCTTGTAAAGCACTTTGTTGTTTTTAAATGTGCTCAAGAAGAAACATTAATGTTGTACTGATAACAAAGGGAGAATACATCAAGAATGTTACTGTACGTCATATAAAACAAGACTTAACTTTTCATAAAATACAATTCATTATTTCACATTATGACCCATTTCAAAAGAATCTCAAAAAACACAGGAAATACCTTTATTATCTCTTATTTGTGAGTCTATTCCTATCTTAAAAAGGAAAATTATGTATATTTTAAAAGACAATTCCATATTCTATCTATCTCTGACAGTGATGATGGCCATCAGCTTCTCAAGCCTTACACTATCCTGCAGAGAGGCACAAGAATATGTGCACATATTCAGATCCTGCAGCTAGAGAAAGATAATTTAGAAAAGAGAATTTGACCAGTTCCCTCGGGTTGTCAAGGTGAGATTAGTCACCCTGCCCCTGCATGCCCATTTATGCTTTAACGTCACAATTTTTAATGCTCCTAAATAGGCACAAATGCATGAAATGCCTGGGTCATGGCAGAAAGGAGATAACACCATGAAGCATGACAAAGAGATGGACATCCTACCTCTCTTAGCCCTCTCTGATTTCATGTCTCCTCAGGCCGTCTGTCAGAAAGAACCATGTGCCAGTGAGTTTTAGAGCAGCAGACAACCGGGCATTAGCAAAGGCAAAATAGCAACAGCTAAAGCAGTGTTTGCAGGAAGCTGAAATGTGTTTACATTGCTGTGGAAGGAGCTGATTTGGTGTAAAATCTTCAAAAAGCGCAGACATCTAATTTGCTGTAAGGATTATGGCATAAAGCCTGCTCTCACTGCAAACCAGAGTTTATATTTTCAAACAGAGATTAGGAAGTGAAGCAGCTCCAAAACATTTTCTGTGCATGAAGTAAACTGATCAGTGAGGCTAGTGTGCAACTGCGAAAGTGAATCCCTACAGCAAGACCACCCCAACAAAAACACATATTTAATGCAGATGTTCTTTAAAGTGTGTTTTATTTACTCTATATGAGCCTAGAAGAGCTGTTTGCCTTATTATATACCTAACAAGCATCCATACAATAAACTGTTCTTTTTATTGCTAATACACTTCTTGATTGCAGTGTGTCTGACAAACGGCCATGAGGACTTGGGTTGATGAGTTCCACCCCCTTCACATGGAACAAACAATAGTTAGAACATGATTGGTCTTTGTGGGGTTTCATTCGTGTATTTATTGGGCTCCCCAATACAGAGACAGGGTGATGATGTTTGGAAGCATGCACAAACCATCTGTAGCCAGGTTATGGAGGTTTATCGTCAAGGAGACAGCTTATTGGTGCCCAGATTGGACCAAAGGGAGCTCAAGATGCAATTCAAGAGACAGGTCAAGGGACGCATGGTGAGAATGAAGTACATTTTCTCTGAGACGCAGCAGATAAAAGAAGAAAAGCTCAAAGAAGTTGATCATGAAAAATACCTCTCCTCTCCACTTTTGCATGAACTCCTGAAGCTCTGCAATTCATGCAAGGACATTAAGAAATCCATTAAAAATGTGGAGATATTTTGGAAACTATCTCGCGAGAGTCATTAGGCATTTGTCGCCAACAGTCACAGCCTAGTGAGATACAGGTTTAATATGACACCAATTGCCTTGGAACTGAAATAGTTTTGTTGTTTACATTTGCAGCAATGTGGTTCTAATTTTTAATAATTTGTGGAGAGCATAGTGACAGGCTTCAGCTGTGGCTCCAGAACATCTTTGTTCTTCGAACTTATTCTATGTTTTAGTAGAATAAAAGAAACAGCAGTACATTTAGCATTTTCTTTACTTTTTAAAAGGACAAGTTTTTTAATTGTGATCAAATGTGGAAAACCATGTGACCACATGTGTTAAAGTGTTCCAAAACCACATATTTCCCATGTGCAAAACATATTTTACAAGTTAATTTTGCACCCTTTCAAAAGCCAGGCAGTAGTGTTTATTACCTGTGTGTGTGCATCTGTCTGTAATCATTGGATGTGAATACATCTGTGGAGGACAGACCCTCAGTTTACCCGATGCTCACTCAGGTCTGTGACTGTCCTCGCTTCACTCCT
>JARVJO010000082.1:20834168-20848778 GCA_031762555.1 Cynodonichthys magdalenae | reverse complement strand
ATTATTCATTTCCTTTTTGCGAAATTTTAAAAATTCGCTCTAAATTCGAATTAAATTGGATGGAAACACGGCTACAGTGTGTTAAGGATCATTATCCATTTGCACTCTGAAATGTCATCCAATGAGTTCTGAAGCGTTTGAATATGAGGAGAAAAAAATTGGCAAAAACATCTTGCTGCTTTTGTCAGCATCACACACAAGTCAACATTCAAAAGAAGACTTGACCAGCATGAATACAGAGAGTTCACCAGATGATGTTAAACTATTGGTGAACCTCAAAAACAAAAAAAGGCCAGATTAGAGTCACCAAACAACATTTTAAAAAAATGTACAGTTCTGGAACAACATCAAACAACAAATAAAACCTATAGTTTTTGTGGTTGTGTGACATTAACAACATACGTCAAAGATCTATTTCTCCCATTTTAGACCACTTACAGCATGAATTTACTATTCAATCCTAACACATTTAGGCTGACATTAACAAGATCACAGATTCACTTCTTTCCTCCCTCTTTCTAGTGTTGTCCATCTCCCACTTCACACTTGTGTGTTTGCTAATCTGATTTGCAGACAGTGAATTACATCCTCACAAACCCTGGACTGTTAACAGCTGAAAAACACTCACTGAATGGTTCCGTGGTTTCTTCGCAGAGACACTGAGATGACGAATAAAAACATTGCCTTGTTTTCAGTTGTTCTCAAATCCTCTGTCACTTTCTGACTCAAAAGTTGAGCTTTAAGAATTTACAACCTGCATGCACTACAACTTTTAGATGCATGTCCTCATTGAGGTGCATTTTCTTGAATCTCCCAAGTGGAAAAGGCATTGGGCATGAAATTTCCCCAGACAGCTGACTCCTTTAAAGATATGCTCTGATCAATAGGACTAGATGAGAAGGTCGGAATACAGATGAGACAGATGAAACAAATAAGAGGCCTAGGATCCTCGAATAAATGCACATCTCCAGATGCCTTTCCTATTGTCCATTCATTTACTATTTAGTGACTCAACCATTTTGTAGCATACCAGGGGTCAATCTTCTGGAGGATGTGTGACGCATCTATTCAATACATCTCTTTGCTTGTCTCCTTAAAACCAGCAAAGGTATGCTGTCCATCACTTCAGATACAGGTGTGTTATCTAACCCCTTCTACTGGTGTTCATTTATGCCAAGTGGGTCCATTTACTTCCCACATCAATCTTCATGTTTCATTTAATCTCTGTGGTTTTCCTCCATTCCTCCCTGAGTCCAATATGTCCATTGCTGCCACATCATCTTTTTGTTTAAATAAAGTTTAAGATTCATTCTGAGCTCCTTTGTGTCAGCCTGCATTCCAGGGTTCAAATCCAACTAAATCGTGACACGGACTGTCTTAAAGTCAATAAATACAAGTATTCCATTCAAAATTATTAGCAAACCTGGCAACTGGTTCTAAAGGATTAAAGGTTGAAATTTAAAAGAAAATGTTCTAATATGAATACTTTCCATTTGGCCTTAAACTCCCAGTCAGATAGAAATGAAAAAGCTTTCAGATAAAAGAAAATACTTTTGTCAAAAACGTAACACTTTAAATAAAACTAGCATTCCTTGTATGATTGCGTTTTTCCCACTATCTTGCTTTAAAGCTTTAAACAAAAATCTTCTGTGATCTGCTATTGCCCGAATTATGTATTGACTCTCAGTTACTACAGACTAAAAGTTTATCTGAGTATATTATAAAATATACAGTATATACACATACTAAATACTAAAATGACTGTGTTACAGCCAGTTTTGAGTTTTCAAAGGTTTATTAGCTTGGCAGCCTCTTGAATCAAGTTTACTTAAAAAATTACGCTGTAGGAAACCTGAGTAAGAAAAAAAAAACAACTTCAAGAATATAAAAAGAAACATATCACATTGATTTTTGGGCTGTCTTTTAGGAAACTCTTAGTGTTGGGAAAATTAATTTCAATTAAACCCCATTTCTGTTTGATACTCTAGATCACGTGGCAAACTCAAGTGGTCTGCCGGACATGTTAAAATGAAGTTTATATGCACAAAATACCATGTAGAGCTCAGTTATTGTTTGCCAGCAGTGCTCATACATAGCAAAAAATGAGGAATGTGACAATTTAACATGGACTAAACAAAATGTTAAATTACAACTGGCCCTTTACGGTCAACCATATTGATCATGTAGCACTCGACCCTCTGCTCTAGATCTTGACCAAAAAAAATTGTGTTACCAAAAAAACATTAGCTTTAAAAATTGACTCCTTTGTCCAAAAGTCAGTTTTCCCAGAACAGTTTTTTAAAACGTGAGCAAACAGAAATCCTTTTAAGGCTACATAGAGCCTTCAGACAAAAGAGCTGTCGGTGTGTCTGTTTGATCAGATTGGTTATTATAAGTTAGCCCCCTGTGGTAAACAGCGGTCGTGACTCAAACACAAAAGCAGCAGTAAAATGTCCCACTTTATCTCCATCTTCTAGCTGAAGCCCCCACCTCGGATCCAGACTGCTCAGCACAAATGATGCAGCAGCCTCAACGGAGCAAAGCGCTGCTACATCCTGTCGCCTTGTACCTCTGCGCCAACCTGCAACAAACATACCCTTTTCTAAATCTACTAGCAAATTTTCCACAGGGAAACACGGAGCAAAATATTCACCAGAAGAAAAAAATTTAAAAAAAGACAGTCAAGGTTCCTAAATCTCCTGGCTTTCTGCTGTGTAAATTGCTGCAGTCAGCTGCTGGTATTTGGCCTTGCTGAGCTCCCAGTCTACCTGGTTTTGTCCTTGTTAATCAAACCGAAGTCTCTGTGTTTTTATCTCTAGTTGGTCAGCTCATTATAGCTTCATATTTTTCATCCCTTGTACTCTCTTGAGCTTGATGTATGTAGATAAACCGAACATTACTCAGAGCTGTGATTTATTCCAAGGAAAAATACCTCTGCTAAAAACTTATTGCATCTGGTTTAATCAGCCTTATTAGCATAATGCAGTTGGACTGGTAATATTTTATTTTAACCTAAACTTCTGTAATAAGTTTAGGTTGCATAAAAGATTTAGTGTAATCTGAGAGGACAGTATAAAAACAGCAGAATGTTCCTGTTTTACAGAAGTGAGCTGTTTTAATCTGCAGATGAATGAAAGCTCAAAATAACCACTAAAGACTAATATTGTCAATATTTCACTAACTTCCTGCAAATGATAAAATAAGCCTAATTACTTTGATATTTTCTTTAAAAGTCTGAACTGAAAAGAAATCTGGAACATTAAGAAAAACACTGAAGAAAATCTGAAAGAATAACATGTACAGACCAGTATTTGTTATAGTTAAAGATTTTAGATTAGTATTCTGACACCAGAACAGATCATTTCTCATTTGAATTCTTTAGGTGCAGATGTAAATCAAACCAATCATCTCCTGAGAGAATGCACACAAACATAAACAAAGGGTGACTACAACAAAATGATTCACCAGCTGAGATTTCACATTGAGCTGTATTTGAGCACAACCTCTGGTTCTGTGAAATCAGACAAATTGCAGTTGCTAAGCAATTCAATAAATTAATTAACAAAATTGCAGGTTTAAACACAGAGTGGATATCTTTTATAAAGTAGCCTATATATACACCGCTGTACTTTAAATGACAACACTCTACTATACAGGATTGGAATAGTTATCTATTTATTTACTCACAGAACGGTACATTATCAGATATAGTTTAATGTCAATGTAAAAGGTCAATCTACCCATTCTGCAGGGGTCAATAGAGCAGTGTTTTTCAACCCTGGTTCTCAAGGCACATAATCCTGCATGTTTTAGATAGTTCCCTGCTTCAACACAGCTGATTTCAATTGATAACTGATTAACAGGCTTTTGTTGAACTGCAATCATCTGAATCAGGTGTGCTAAAGCAAGGGAACGTCTAAAACATGCAGGGCAGAGTTGTTCTTTTATGGTAACTATTTTTTTTATTATTTTTGTTTGGAAAATAACTTAACAAATGCAAGTACAGAGTACAAAGAAAGGACAGGAATTAGATCATTCTAAGTAAATAGACAATACAGGCACTAGAGTAGACATTAAGCACTCTGACCATTCCATTCTAGTGTGGTAATGCATACCACAAGTTTTTTGCCAACTGCCAATAAAATACATGAAGAAGAAGAAAAACATTCAGGACAGTGTGCCTTGAGGACCAAAGTTGGGAAACACTGCAATGGAGTGTATTGTCAAGACCATGTTTTTTGTGTTTTGTTTTTTTTACCATTGCACCTGGTACTGACACACCAAGTTGGTTTCCAACAGTGCTTTACCAGTTAGTACTTGTATTTTGACAACCCTACCATCTAAATGGACATCTGTTTCTGTCAGTGTAATTTACTTTGAAAGGATTAGAAATTGGAAACTGTGGCTACAGGTGCGCTCAAGTTTAATGCAATATAAGAGTATGTCCATTGCCCTCCATGTTCGGCCAATGGAACAGTCAAAATGAAAGAAATAAACATCTGTCTAGGATGGGGGCGTCAAATATTCAAAGAAAAACAAATAATCACTGATGAATTCAAGAAGTTGTTTAAAATGCTGATTGTCTAAGGAGGGCACCCTGCCCTGTCAACAGAACGGAGTGCCCTGCCTATCAAAATTCGGAGATGGTAGCAAAGGGATATGTGACCTCGACCTAGCTTTAGTAACGTAGTGCTTCACAACCCCCTGCCCCCTATTGACAAACACCGGCATTAGTTGCATAGCGCTACAGGTATACACACCCCTACCAGTCCTTCAAGCATCCTGCCAAGGCCATGCCCACAATGTAGGGGAAACACTAGGTACAGTACGGTCCAGTACTGTATTGTATATGTTGCATAATTAATGGACTTGGACTTGTCCAAGGTGTACCCATGCAACCCTGAACAAAATCCAGGTAAAAACAAGGATGAATGTACAATATGACATTGAGTGTATTATATGATATTGTATGGTTCCCTAACAAAACATAAAGAGAGGAGTCTTGAGATTATTTCCAGAAATCAAATACAATTTTAAACTGACTTGTCAAAAGTCTAAGCATGATTGTTGCATTTAAATGTAAATTGTTAGTAGAGCAAAACCAATATGGAGCAATTAGTAGTACACAGCTCAGTAAAATGCACTTAAGGGTCCAAAAACCACAAAGGTAACACTAGTATTTGCCTGTAGTTAGGAGGGCAGCTTTCATTTCCACTCAGAGGTCCTGATGAGTAGCCCCCTGTGCTGCCTGAACTTTCATACTGTGAACCAGATACAATTAGTGTGAGTAAGTGCTTGTGGTTGCTTAATCAAAGTGGTCACAAAGGTTTGAAGAAATTAAAGGAGGTGACAGAACAAGACGTTGGGAGAATGTCCTCTGTTGCTAGCAGTAATGTGTTTATTTCAGCGTGCCTAATGTAGCCTCCAGCAGAGGAGACGCTCACGCATGCTTCGGTAAGATAACCTTCACTGAGTCATAAGAATAAAAGAGTGCACGTTACCTCACACTGGTATTACTGCTTAGCTCAAAAACATGTTTTGGATTTTTCCCCTCAGAGGGTCTGTTGAGAAGCAGATAAAGAGCTTGGTGGGGGCTGCCACATTACAGCTCCCCCTACTTTGCTATCAGTCCAATATCAGGTTTGAATTCAAAGTCCGTGACTTTGTCTGGCAGACACTGTCTGATAGAGCTGCTAAATAATTCACCATTCTCTATCCATGATCATTACCTGTAAACTGTCTCTGAGAGGAGAGTATCAGAAAATACAAGCAGGCTGCCCTGCTGTTTGTGGGGTTCAGTCAGATTAGGTTTTAACTGTTCCTATGTTTCCCTAAACCCGTATTGTCCTAGGGTTAATAATGACAGTCATGAAAGATGGTACGTAAGTACTGGAAGAACATACAATCATAAGTGTCAGGGAACATAGGTGCTGAGAAACATAGGGATAGCACCGTTACCCAATTCCATGTTACCTGGTACAACGTCTGCACTGTAATTCAGTTTGTTTATGTTTTTAATTAGTTTTAAAAGACATTTAAAGGTGGAGCCAAGCATCTTTTATGACTTTCAATATTAAACCCAGGCAACCATAGATACCAGGAAACTAGTGCTGTTCGATCCCACCTATTACCTTTCCGATTCTGATACCGAGTAAAACTCTGGCTTGTATTGGGGATATAGATCCGATACAGATACTTTGTGCAAATACACTCTTTGTGTCTGGTAAATCTAAAAAGAAAACTAGTGTATTTCAAATCACTGTTTTACAAGAACCAGAGTAATTTATTTGTTTATTTTAAGCTCAGAAGTATATTGATGTAGCATCCTCATTTACAATTAACCCGAGCTTATACAGCAGAAAAGTTAAACATTCATACAAAATATGTGAAAACAGTGTTTTAAACAATAAGAAATAAAGGAAAATAATAAAATCATTAAAATAAATTATTGTTTAATTATCAAAAACTACCATGAAAATGAAGACTTGTGTCTTAATTTATGTTACATTAACATATTAACATGAATATACTGAACATGTAACATCTACAGACTGAGTGTCACTGTGCTTATGCATTACCCAGGAGGAAGAAAAAGTAGTTCCCACCAACCACACATGATTAAGACAATATTTCAATAGTTTAGTTAAATTATTTTGTTCCTGTTAATGATATACATGACCTGAAATGACTGAAGTATCAAATTATCAATACTTTTATTTTAGAATTGATTTTAAAGAATAAAGTTCTGGTATCTGTGGTATTGATAATTCAGTATTGATTTGCACATCACTACAGGAAGGATAGGTACTAAGAAACACTGGGGAACATAGGTATTGTCCCTATCTTTCCATCTAAAGTATGAAATGTGTGTTAAAACTACTGTAAGCAAACAATTTGCTACATTTACTTTATGTGCAGCCACTTTTTGTAAGAATCCTGCTGGCAAAATCTATTAAATATAATATATTCCTGCAGAAAGAGCAGACTGTGTTTTCTAAAATGAATGCAAGCTTTTTGGGGAAAAGCTTAAATAAAATAATTGGATAAACCCCAGTCTAATTATATTTTTTGTTTTCCTTAATCAACCTCATTATCACAGTAGAAGGTATTAAAAGTTTGCACAAAGCCCGATGTCGCCTGGACTTAATTTCCCCATACTTTACTGCAGCAAATATATTTTGTGTAAGACTCAATTTTATTACTTTCCTTTTTTAACAGCATAATGAGAAAATGTTACAGAACAAGTCACAGAATATTAAACCATCAATCTAAATTTCTGGTTGGTTTCACAGCATTTTGGGCTTTTACCTATTAACTGAAAAGCATTGGATGTTTGACAGAGTTGGGAGAAACAGGCCAAATTTGTTGGCGTCAGCTGAGTTAACAGGTGTTGCTTCTCCTGTCATCGAACAAATGTTTGTTTGTTTGGCAGCCAAGTCAGCTGAAATACCAACAGAGATCCGGCGTTTGTTTGAAGGGAAAGGAGCTCTTATTAAAATGTTTTAGATGATGAAGAGAAGACAGAAGAGAGTTAGGGGCATGGAACAGGAACAGTAAAAGACATTATGTCACTTTTAAACTTGTGAAAATTTTTAAAAACAACAGTTTATGTTTCGGGTTATCCAGGATTTTGCTTTATTTATTTATTTTTTTAATGCAGCAAAATATCTCATCAACCACTGAACAATTTTTAATAAAACTTTCAAAAAGTAATCTTTGGATGTACCTCTACAACAGATTAAATATTGGAGTTCAACTTGGGATGGTCACAAATGTTAATCAACATTTTATAAATATTGAGCCAAATTGGTTGATATTTTGTTAACCGTTTTTTTTTTAATAGCTAATGACAAAATGTAAAAAACGATGTTAACACTAAGCATATAAGTTGAAGCCTTAGATACTACCACATAGATTTTTAGCTCAATTTGTGTAAAAAATGTTTTCAGCTTTGTGTAACTCGGTAAAGATTTATCACTGAGGGAATATTGAAGATGACGCAGACCAGCAACTTTGTAGTTAGCTTAAAAATTTTTGAACCACAAAGAGAATTGCTAAAGTAAGTTAATTCAGTTTGAGTTACGAGGCAGACGTCCAAGCGTCGCGTTGCAGCACAGTTGATTTCTGCTCCACGTCTATTTTCCTCCCTCTGCTGGGCTCATTTCTGAACTCGTTCATGTGAGGTGAACTGGCCGGCTTGGGTGGGTTGGCTTCAAACTCTACCCAGAATGGTCCCCGGCTGGATTTTGAGCCGGCAACCTTTTTGCTGAGAGGCAACAGTTCTACCAACTGAGCCATCATGCCGCCCCCAAACTGCCTCAAAAAGAAAACAAATAAAAAGCTCATGGAGTTTCCATTACTAATGTCCTATGTGCAAATGTATTCACTTTTTATTACTAAGCGACATTTTGCTCAAACAAACAGAACCCCAGTGGCGTTAAGTGGCCATTAATCCATGTTCCTGAACAATCAATGGAGAAATTAGAACTCTGCAACTACTGACGTGTTTCAGTTAAACAGGTAATTCATCACTTACAAGGGCCACTTGCTCAGAGGTCTAAATTATAGTGGAATATTCAATAACACAGTTAAATGTAGAAAGATATACGCAGCTTTACATAATCAGAGAGATGGAATGACTGGTCCCCCCCCCGTGACAGCTGTTTGACAGGGTGAAGAAAGTTGATATGGTGCTTTGAACACACATTTCTGACCACAACACACAAAAGGCGGCAACTTAAAACCGCACTCGTGTTCAGGTTTTACACCAAGGTCAGTCTGCTGCAAGGAGTCACCAGTTCTCTGACAACACACTGTTCATTCAAATCTAGCCTGCCTTAAATAACAGCAGTGATATGAGTGTGTCAGCTCATGCCTGTATAAATTCCCCATGTGCTCTGCAAAGAAAAGATGGAAAAGGTCAGAGCCTGCATTCATCGTTCAGCAGAGTTTCTGCTCACTGCATCACCTTTTCCTGCTTTTCATTCTGCTGTGTCCTTGGCCTTGTTTCCTTCCTCCTTCGTTTATCTCTGGGGTGAAAGATATGAATTCTGCCACACCGTGCGCCAAACAGCTGATGACATTTTGTCTTCTGCAGCTGTCACGTCTTCCGAACACTCACCGTCCTGTTTCTGCAAAGCAATTAAACTGAGTCCAGTCAAGGCTGCAGAGATTTGACATGATTAAAGGGCTCTCCATACTCCATCCAAAGTGACGAAGTTGGCTTGGGGTCACATAGATCCAAGACGTTTGTTTGGACACATGACGCAGAGCTCCTGGGAAACCCCTCCTGCTGCAGTACACTTCACAACATGGGTTTCTACCCACCTGGGTCTCAACCATTTGGCTACAAATCTGTCACAGTTTGAGCTCCACACTTTTTGGCCAATGGAACACTCCATGGACATCTATGCTATCACCATCACCATTTGACTACCTTTATTGCTATGCTTATAAAAGTATGCTCCTACACACCTAATTCAGTGATTGTATCACCTCATCAAGTTCTGCAAAATTGGTGTGTTGGAGCAGAAAAACAAGTAGTGTTTCCTCAACATGACTAGCCTTGGCAGGGCGCTTGTCAGATGGGGGATTGAAGGTGGCAGTAGTGCTACGTTACTAATGCCGGTGGTTGTCAATGGGAGGGGCGGTTGGGGTTGTAAGGGTAGCAGAGTGCTACATTAGATTGAAGCCGCTTATCCTGTTGCCACAGTCTCCACTCCCCCTCCTTAAGCAAAGAAACTTTTCAAGCACAGTAGAAGATTTTGATAGTCAGGATGCTTGGTTCTGTTGACAGGGTGGGGTTCTGTCCTTGGAGAAAAATTTGTAATGGCTGACAGTGGCCCTCAAGAACCAGGATTGCTCATCCTTGGTCTACATAAACAGTTATCAAAGTTATAATCTTCCTTATCAGCCATGACATCAGTCATAGGACACAGAGTCTGCAGAAAATGTCTTCATCCAGGCTAGGCTAAAAGCTGGCCAAAAATGGGTGTTTTGAGGCTAAGCTTGGTCTAAAATGACCTACCGATGTGAATGAACACTTCATAAGCTAATGTAACATGACTACATTTTTGTATAACGCCAGTTGTCTAGTTTGTCGCCGTTTTCTCACGTGAACAACATATGTGTTACTGCACAGTAAGCGTGCTGAGCTTAGACTGTGTATATGTAGATGGTGCTGAGGCTGCAATTGTATAGGTTTTCTTGGAGTTGAGTAAACCTTTCGGCTGACTAAATATGCTGATCAGGCAGACTGATACATTTGCAGCTTCAGCACAATCACAAATACCCAGAGTCTATTTCAGTGGGTTCCCTTGTCATCCTACATCATGTCTCAAAGACTCCCATCATCCAGACTACAGGTTTATGTCCTATGTGCATCTGTGTCATTGACAACAGAGAAGACACAGCTGTGTTTAGACTGTTGCTATAACTGGCAGGAATGGGCCAATGGCGACTGAAGTTGTACCAAGTTCACTAATTAATCTGGGTTGTGCATTATTGCACTGTGATTATGTTAATCTCATCATTTCTCCTAAATGATGCATTATCTTGCTATAACAAAAAAAAAATGCTGAACAGATGTAACAATGCTTTTTAAACCTATGCATGAAAAATGTTTTTATTTACTTCATATACTACAAGAGTTGATGTATATCTGCTGCCTCAGTGCAGGAATGTAAAACTTGGTTTGAAATAAAAATAACTTATGTTTCAAAGCCCTCTCAATAGGTTAGAAGCAAACCTGTAAATCCTATTTTTTATCAGTAGAATCAGTTGTTTTGAAGAAAGAATTGATGGATTCTACAGCTTCAGCTCCTTCAGTAAGATAAAGGGATAAAAACACAAATAGCAGCACTAACAGTTTAATGTTTGAGTGTTTTTTAGTAGGTGATCAAAATGTGTTCTGTTTATTTATTTGTTGCTGATCTGATCTCTTAAGTCCTAAACATCTTTGGTTACAAGGTGCTTTTATTAATAAATGTGGATTAGAGTAGTGTGACTCACATGTTTTGGATTTTTTTTGTCATGTCATGCTTGGACTTCCATACCTCTGCACACCTTATGACTAATCACTTAACCACGCACACCTAGTATCTCTGCCTGTTCTCTTCACTATTTAAGCTCCTTCCATGTGGTTCAAGTAGGCTGACAAAGCATTCACTCTTCTCAAGAAACTGTTCACGTCTGCTCCTGTTCTGCACTCACCAGACTTCGTCCTACAATTCATTGTGGACGCCTCTAATTTAGGAGAAGGTGCTGTGTTAAACTAACATAATCCTTCTGATAATAAGATCCACCCCTGTGCCTTCTTCTCTAGGTGTATGTCTTCCACCATTCAGGGATTAATGAGTCTCTGTTGGTGGTCCGACGACATTTCTGGTGGAAGAACTTGACCCAAGATGTCAAGGATTTTGTTGCCTCCTGCCAAACTTGTGCCCAAGTCAAATCCTCCAGGAGACCACTGTCTCGGTTGCTCCGACCACTTCCTATCCCCCACAGACCTTGGTCACACATTGCTACAGACTTTGTCACAGGTTTGACAGAATCCAACTCTCGCTTCTCCAAAATGATTCCTCTCATAAAGCTCCCCTCTGCTAAAACTTTAAGTTTTGTCCTGTGATTGTTGGCTGAGTTTTTGGGTCCAAAAACCACACCCCAAAATCATTACATAAAGTACAGCTTATTCTCATGGCTGGTCCACCTGTGGAAACTTGATTGAACAATGGCTAATCCTACAGCTTTTTTGTATTTCTTCTGTTACACTGCATCAAAGTTATAACCTATCACTTATGAAATTAGCAATTATTTAGCTTGATCTAAAATATCAACTTGCAAATTTAAAAATTATGAAACCCCAAATTAAATGTACAAATAAATCATATGTTGGGAATGTATGTGAGAATAAATGGACTGTCAGAACCCGTTCCTGGATGTGACCGTGTTTACCTAAAAAGACAATAGAGGAGGACGTGTGTGTTTTCAGTCCTTGGAGCCAGGATAGCAGATGGTTTTGTGTTGCGGGTGTGCTGGGTGCAGCTGCTGTCACCTCTCTCCATTCATTTCACCATCATACACCCTCATCCCAACACACACGCATACACTCAGAGACATTCATGAAAAGCTATCACCTGACAGAACTGGACACCGATCCCCCTCCATTATTCATCAGCAGCTATCCTGATATGCTGTAGATTCCTAACACGTTTTCCTCCTGGTCACTTCTCCGGGGATTTTGCGCTGAACTCATGGACACACCGATAGTTTGTTAGAAAACAAAAAAACTGACATCATTCTCAGATTTTTGAGGAACTGAAAGATGAGCTCGACAACAAAACTGACACATTTTAACTGCTCTTTATTCCGTTAAATCTCTTTGTCTCACAGGCACTTCTATCTTCTTCATCCCTACCCCCATCCTGCTTTGTTTTCACTCCCATCTCTTCACCTCTCCTCGAAAAAGAAACTTCAAAGCAGCCTTGTAGTCAGTAGGATAGAGGAAGGGGATCCCTGGGGGACTGTATCACAAACATGCACACACACACACGGCCAGAGCACACACACTCAGGGCCTGGTAATTGCTAACAAGCAGTCAAACCGTGCCCTTTGAGGAGTAACTGTGTGAAAGCTTCAAAAGGGCTTGACTCGAAACGAGTGCAGCCTTTTTTCTTGACTGTATTGACTTCAACAATGCAGTTTCATGTGCCTGTACTGTCATACACACCAAAAATACACACAAACAGAAACACACCGCTCTCCCTTCTGACAGAAGAAACAATGGTCTAGTGCAGAAGAAGGCAAAAAGAATCTAAAAAAACAATATTAATATTGTGTTATGTAATAAAACATGAATCTGTGATTATTATTTAACAAGTTTCCGTCTGCAAAGGAAAAAGTTAATCAGAAAGGCACCTCCCTCATCGTTACACAAAAAAAGAAAGAAAAGCTGGGTTAAATTATTCAATTCAGAGCTTGATCTAAATTTTATGACTTTTTTTATGGCTTTGATGAGGAAGAATCTGGGGCTGAGCTGCCTTTGATCAGAAGATGAAGCAGACTTTCTCTTGATCTTCCAAGTTGTTTAAATGCTTCTCACAGTCTCTGACCTGAAAGCCTGAAGTTACATTACAGGCATACAGACTTCAAACTACTGAAAGACAGGGTTAAATGACCTCCGTGTGTCTGGTGGGAGCTCAAGGAGATGGGAGAAGCAGCGAGGCCTGGCTTTGCTCAAAGACTGTCGGGTTTATGAGCAAAATATTCCAAGTTCAGATGAGTCGTAAGAAAGAAACACATATTTACACGACAGTTAAGTTGTTGCTCCTAGAGAGGTTACATATGACATTTAATTGCTTCACCTAAGAAGCTTAAGTGTTAAATGGAAAATTAATTATTTGGTTTTGTGTCTTTTCACTCTGCAGGATTGACTTCTTTTGGCATGAAGCCAGATAATACGGATCAGTGAAGCCACTGGGGTGAATCTGAATGCACTGCTATCAGGGGAAATGCTTTCTCTAGATGTAGACAGGCTCTATTAATTTAGCAGCACAGACTCTAATTTAGAGTCTTGTTTGTGATTGGTTCCCTTGTTTGAAGATGAACCATCTCCTTCCTGCCAATTATATTAATGGGCACTTCTCTGAGCATACTTGATCTGCTATGCCTGGTAAGAATCGGCCATGGTGAGGTTGGAAGCTGTGTCAACTGCCAAAAAAATAAATACTTTAAAAAGTGCGATAATTTTTTTTTTTTTTTTTCAAAAAACAAGAAAAGATTTTGAATTTTTTTTTCTGTGAGTTTAGTTTTCTAGTGTCCCTTGCCCTTTTTTCCCATTCAGAGTTGTTTTTGTTATTTGATACTTGGAGCGTTGTTGCTTTTTCACTTCATTTAATTATTTTAATTCCCTTTGTTCTCTCCTTGTCTCCAGCTCCCCACACCTACTGTTCATTTGGTAATCAGTTCATCTGTTCACATTTGGTAACTACTCCTTTTTACTTCATTCACAGATCCTACTGTTTCTTGTCCAATTTCTTTAGCTAAACGCCTATAAGTCTACACATTGGGTTCTCAACTTAATCATTACCCTTCATGATCACCCTCATTTGAACATGTCTGCCCACAATACTGTGTTAAAGTGCTGATATTCTACAGAGCTGTACAGAGCAACATACAGCATCACAAAAGTGAGTGCACCTTTACGTTTTTGCACATATCATTTTATTATATCTTTTCATGAGACAAAACTGAAGATATGACACTTTGATACAATGTAAAGTAGTCAGTGTGCAGTTTGTATAACATAACACACAGCCATTAAAGTGTAAACCTCTGGCAACAAAAGTAAGGGATGTACTCACTGTATATGTTGCATGTGCAATGAAAAAAACAGTGCAATAATTTTTTTATGTAGCCTTGTTCGATGGCTTTGCACACTACTTTTTCTCTTTTGTAAAGATCTGATCTTTTGATCAGGATCTGTCTTTTAACCCCCACATTAAAAATATTACCAGGACTGCCTTCTTCCACCTGAGTAATATCACTAAAATTAGAAACATCCTGTCCATAAATGATGCAGAAAAACTGATCCATGCATTTATCACATCTAGG
>JARVJO010000082.1:20819310-20830633 GCA_031762555.1 Cynodonichthys magdalenae | reverse complement strand
GAAGAATTGAGGCAGTTCTGAAGGCAAAAGCGGGTCCAACCCGTTACTAGCATGGTGTACCTAATAAAGTGGCCGGTGAGTGTACACCGTAATTCAAAAACAAACACAAAGGCATTTTTGTCTTCTTTCACGCAGTGCAGTCCCCCTAGATTGCAGAGTGAACACACCCAAATTTCCATTTGTTTGTACCAGAGAAGGTGAGCCTGTAATCAAGAGGTTGTCGGTTTGAATCCCCTGACCAATACAACAAAATCTCGGTGGGAAAGGTGAAGCACCAATACCTGCCTCTATCCTCATTTGCCTCACTTTGCAAATTAGGTCCCTCTGGACCCTTAAGCCCCCATCTGCTCCCCTGAGTGCCCTAGATAGTAGCCCCCTGCTCCACACATGTGGGCTGAGGTAGCTTGGTGGTCTGTGGTTGTGTCAGGAAGGGCATTCAGAGTAAAACAACTCCCAAATCCTTGTGTGAGTTTGACCACAACCGCTGAGAAAAGGGAGCAGCCAATAGAATCAGGACAGGTTTAATGAAAGGTAGAAATCATATCCAACACATTTATCACAAGTTCATTTATGGTTTCACCTGTTAGTTCAATGTTTCACTCGAGATAAGCCAGGAATGACAAAGAAAATGTTTTATTTTTGTTGAGCTTGTAGATTTTGTCTCTTGAAAGAAAGAAGCACATTAAAGGGAGGATTATAAAACGTGATCAGAATAAAATCTGAAATTTGCAGATTTGCATTTTCTTGTTTTAGACGCGACCCCGAACTGACTCGACGGAACCAACCAGCTGAGCCACAGTGTCACTGAAAGGCGCAAAGTAATTTTTCATGTTGATTTGCTTCCTTCATTAAACTCCAACTCAGACAGCTTTCTTTGAATAAGCAGAGACACGCCTGCTGTGCTGTAAAACGGCAGTTTTTTTTTCCTGAAAACCCATCATCATCAGTTCAATCTGTGAGATGTTTTAGAATTCTGTGTGAACACTCAACAGCTGCCTTTGCATCCTCCCTCTGCTGTCCGTTCAGCTGTGACCCCCACTCTGTGCCCCCTCCCACCCTCGGGGCGTCGCCTTTTCAACAGCGCTGAAATGAGAGGAATTAGGACAGTAGGAGGAGCTGTGTGTGTGTGTGTGTGTGTGCTGACAGTGGCTGCATGTGGTGAGGAGGGACAGCCTGGAGAATCACTGCTGCTGAGGGCTGGGCTGCTGTGGGGAAAGCAGGGGGTAGGGGGGATATATATATCACTGCTCATCTAGGAACAATGTGAACATAAAGCAGGCGCGAGGCAGATGCTTGGAGGACAAGGAGCGGCTGAGAGACAGACGGCAGCGGGAGATAAAATGCGAGTGACTGGCATTCCTCTCGCTCCTCCACGAGCAGCCACATCCTAATGCAGGCTAATCCCTCTATCAGCCTCTTACCTCACCTGGGCCTATCTCGCCAATGGAAGCACTGTGACAAAATGGAAGACTGCGTTTAAAGATACACTCCATACTTCAGCCTGGCCTGAGCAGCTCAGGTCGGTGCTGCCGCTGTCCCGCCTACTGACACAGCTCCTGCTGACTTTTCCTTTTCTTCTGAGCAGCGCCACAAACTCAGCTCTGATTACTGATTCATACCGAGAAAGCAATTACTGTATTCAGTATGTAGTCATGAACAAAGAGGTTTATGCAGCTGCATACTATAATATAATCTACAGCAACATGAGCCACTGGTAGTTAGGGTAGTGGCTGATGCTGCTTTATTGTGTTTGTTTGTGTGTGAATTCATCTGCAACACTTTATTAGTGTGTTTTTTACAATCTGAGCTTCACAGAACCTAAAGCTTAGATTCACATTACTTATAGCCTGAAGTCAGAGGTCTGCTAAAACCCAAAGTTAATCAGATATTTGAAATCTGATTCAAACCTGGAGGTGATCAAGTAAACAGCGTTTTCCTCAGTGTGTCATAGGCTGGTGGACCGCTGTGCATTACTTGCCCCCTGGTTGTTATTTTAGAGCCAGCGACAGCAGAGATTGTGTCAACAGCTAGTTTAGTATTATCAACTTAGCGCTCCATTACCACTCACTCCCCCACCCCAGCATTAAAAACAACACTGTTCCGCTACTGCTGGTTATCTGGGGGAAATCCCTGAGTAAGCTTTAGTTTAGACCTGAACTTGAGCAGCTAAGTCTGGTTTAAAACTGTAAATTCTCAGTTAACTAAAGTCCGGGTTCAACTTAGAGCTGTTAACTGAAATCTGGTTAAAATATGAAGTTAACCAGCTAAGAAATGTTTGGTTTATACCTTTAGTTAATTAACTAAAATCTGATTTAACCTGATCTTATCCAGTTACATGAGGTTTCTTTGAAACCCAGAGTGTTTTAAACCCAAAAGTGAAATTAACCAGTTAACAGAAATCTGGTCAAAACCTGAAGTTGACAGATATCTGGTATTAAAGTCAATCTGTAATTAAAGCAGGGTTTAAACCTGAAATTATTTAGGTAACAGAAAATCTGGTTTAAACCTGGTAATCAAGTAAGCTTGGACTTGAGCAGCTAACTAAAGTCTGGTTTAAATATAGATCAGTAAACTAAATTCTGGTTTAAATCTAGACCAAACCTGTTAATTCAAATTTGGTTCATTGTATTTGAACCTGAATTCAACCGGTTAATTGAAATCTAATTTAATCCTGTTAACTGAGAGATGTTTTAAACCCAGAGTAAAGCTACATGATGAGCATCGCCATCGCAATGTACGTGTGCGTAATAGTCACATTGCAAGTCCTGCGATGGAGGAAGATAAATCGACGTGTTATCCAGGGACTAAACCATAAGTCATTGCACTAAACGGTCACGTGTTACGGCTTTTATTTTGACAGGTTGATTCTGCCAGACATGGGTGGCTTTGTGTGAAAAAGCTAAAACTTCTGGGACAATAATGCTTTTGTTTTTTGGTTTTTTTGAGAAGTGTTGGGGAATTTTTGAGCTGTGAAGGGAGATGACAAGGATGAAAATGAGGAAGCTGGGCAGATTGGCAGAGAACTGGAGAAAAAGAGGTAAAATGTGGTTAGCATGAACGTTAATATTAAAGCATGAGGGAAACAAAAACTAAGATAATGGTAAGACGAAATTCACGTTTGCACATGACAGAAGGAAACAGCTCCCAGTACAATAAAAGCAATAAAAGATACCAAGAATAACTCTCAAATACAGACAAAAAACATGAACAAAAAAAAGAGGTAAGATGGGTGCAGGTTCATCAAGTGTTATTAAGTTATCTGTGGAAAATTCCTTTTTTTTTGTATTTTAATATCTATTGATACAGCACATGATTAGAAAAAAATCTAAATGTAATTTTATTCCAGTATCGTGCACCAGTGAACTTAACTCTGGTTGAAATTTAAAATGAACCAGCTAAACTTGTATTGTCATTAAAATTATGTTTACATTAATATCTTCAAACAATTCTTCAACATATCTGACCCAAACTACTAATCTATGGAACTTATTTTGGATTTATTATTATCAGCAAGAAAAAAATGTCATGTTCTGATAATAATACTTTATAGATAAGGGACTGAAAGATTTCCAGGGCGTTTCATTACATTACTTCTAAAACATTCAAATACAATTTGTTTTCTTACAAAATTATTAAAAGGTTTGTAACTGTTTAATAATAAGTTTTACATTTAAAAAAGGCAAGCAAACAAGTTAAACTACCTCTGGATTAAAAAAAAAAAAACTGATATTTTTCACTAACAATTTTCAATGTTTAAAATCTTCCCAGTCTGCTGTTTTATTATGCTTCATTAAATATTTACAAGCATCTATAGATGGAGTTAAAGGTGTATAAATTTAAAATAAAAACAAGTGAACCTCTCCAGCTGCTTCAGATACATCCAACATTTATTCAGCCAAAAATAATAGAGCCAAAAGACATTAAACAGGTCAAATCAGAACAAACACAAATTTTCTCACTAATTATAAAAAAATTTTACTTCAACGAGTTCACAACAAAGGAAGGTAACTTTAAACATTCATGTCTGACACACAAAATTGTCCACTCTCAGTATATTGAGAATTAACTCACATATTTATTAAAACACAGCAAGATAAACATGTTTTAAATGAGTATAAAGGGGCAGCCTTTAAACCCTGGTTGTTTCCACAGACTAATATTAAGTGAAGGCGGTCTAACACGACAATACGCATCTGAAAAACACACACACACAAAATGCTGCGGAGATATTAAATGTCCCGCAGCTAAGTCAGAGGAACATAAAGGCAGCAGTCCACCCTGAGCTGACGGACGGAAACCAAAAACCCGAGCTCCTTCACTGGCTCCCTGGCTCAAACACGGTCCTTTTACCGCCCCAAAGCCTCGTTTAGTCTCCGATAACAACCATGAGATGAATAAATGTGGCACAATAGGAACGTAAACACCGCCTTAGCACCGCGATCCACTATTTATGAACCAGGAAGGAAAGGACGCCCGTATTATTACCAACTTGATCCGATTTGAGCTTCTTCGGAAACTCTTACCTTTTCCTGCGGTCCTTCGTGTTGCTGCGGGCGGTGTTCCTGGCGGGTATCGGCGCGTATTTTTCGGTAGATTCAATAAGGTAGGAGTGAGGTTTGACGCTGGTGCTGATGGTGAGCCTTGTCTCGCTGCCTCCGCTCGGGTTGTGGTGCTGAAGTGGACAGCTCACCGAGGAGCTGTGGGAACAAAAAGCCCGACACGGCGCTACTGGAGGCGGCCTGCGGGACAGCGCCGCCTGTCCGGACGGAGGAGGTACTACAGCACAAAGGTGACATTGAACAGTTTCTCCGGTTTGTCTAACAGGGAAAACATATAATAAAAATCATATGCGAAAGCAAAACGGGTTTGTTTTATTTGATTTTACCAGGACTGATCTTTGACATTTTAAACATTTTATTTTGAATGTATGAATTTAATCTATAAAGTGTCCATAAAATAATAGAAAATCTCACATAAATTGTATAAAACTGATTGTTTGAGTACACACTGTCTGTCTGGTTACAAAATAATAAAATAAAAAAAACAAAAAACTAAAAGTTCTGTTTAAAGCTAAAAATAAATTGTTGAATAACTGACAGATCTTTGTTGTGGAAGAATACAACAATGAAGATTTAACAAGGAAAACTGATGTAAAAAGTGTATTTGCATTAAAGCAGATGTGTATCTCAGTTCATGAAATCAAAGTTTTAATTTTACCAGAACAAAGCAATTAAACAATTGATCACTGAACATCAGATATTTTCCTCTAAGTCTCTGCTCTGATAACTGATCATCATATTGATTTATTCTGTCTTACAGAAACCTGGTTACAACAGGAGGATTTTGTTCATATAAATGCCTCCATTCCTGCTAATTATTTAAATTTTCCACAAATCTATTCATTCTCTTCATCATATTCTTGATCTGTTCTGACATATGGCATAGAGAGTCAGAACTGAATAATACAGTACATCCTCACAATCCTGTTCTCTCTGATCATTTTATCTTTGAGTTTACATTAACTGACTACACAGCCACTGAAAGTAAATTTCTTTATAGTTATGTTAATCAGAGAAGTTTCCAAATTTAAAGAATCTCTTTCCATTTTCATTTTCCACTGTTTTACAGAATAATGTAACAGAGGGTCCAGTGGTGCTGTTGTCTTTTCCTCTACGTTTGTTGTAATTATTTCTATCAATAAGATGTTTTTTTGTCTTTTTTTCAGAAGAAAACACACCTGGACGAGTGCTCCTTTGTTTCTGTGTAACACTCGGTCATGTGTTTAGATCCACTTTAACAGACATTAAATGATGCAAGCTATAAAAGGCTGACCATTTTTATTACTGTGTCTGTTAGCAAAATATCTGTAAGGGTGTGCTTTTAGTGAGTTCATCTATTGTGATTATCCGCTGGGCTTTTTCTTGTGTTTTGAGGTCTCATTATTTTCATGTCACCACTCCGTCACACCTGATCCAGGTGTCACTGGTCTCACCTGTCCCCTCTTGACTCATCAGCACCAGAAGAGTTATCCTCTCTGTCCTCACGTCTTCAGGCGTTGTGCTTTTGTGTCCTGTTTGTGTTTTTTTCTTGTGTTTGCAGCAACACCAGTTTTAGTGTTGTTTATTATGAAATCTTTCAGTTTTACTTGAGTTCTAAAGGTTTTGTTTTTATTACTGGGTCCTGATCTTGATTTAAATTGTTTAAACGTGTCCACCTAAAACATTTTAACTTTTGCACTCAATCCCTTTCAAGATGGCCACCAGAGCTATTCAACATAGCGAACACAACTTTAGCTAGTATTTAGTCAGTTTTACAGCTGCTGAGCTAAAACCTGACGTGGTAGTAGCAGAAACTCATTCTCAACACATACTCTGAGGGCGACATCTCATAATATCATGAAACTGTGAGCTATTTTCAATGCTTGAGCAAAACATTTACAACTCCATCCTTTCTAAGCAAATTATCTTATTTTGAAACTTGGACATGAAAGTCAGCAGGTGATATGCATTTCTTCAAGGAATGCCAGGCCTTTAATTGTTTTTGCATTCAAAGCTAGTTTTAAAACACACAAATTGAGCTGAACTCCAACAAAAGACAGTTGGAGCTGATAAAACAGCAGAATATATCACAGTATCATCTGCATACAAATTAATATTTGAAACTTTCTGATCAATTTCTTTCATATAGGAAATAAATACAATTAGATCTCTGGCTGCACCGAAGCTAGAAGTTCTGCTTTGAGATCCATTTTTAAACCAGGCAACAAATTCAAAAGAACAAAAAGCTGCTAAACTGCCTTTAGTCAGAAGTGCTTTATTATTTTAATCCTGACACTGACATGTACCAGCTGAGTACAGAACAATGTGAGTAAAACATTAGGCACTGACTTTATATGTTAACAACGGAACAGGTTATAGATGCAAAAAGTAGCCTGGAATGTCTAAATAATTAGGCTTTTTTAAAGAACTCATAAAATAAATAAAAACATTACACAAGTCATATGATTGACATCTTCAGCTGAGGTTTAGAAAACAGTGTCCAGTTTCTTACATGTCCTGTAAGGCTTTGTAGAGGATCTGAAGTTTTGGTCACATTTAGTTTGAATCATTCTTAAGTGAGCTGAGATGCTTCTTATTGTTGTTTGATGAGTTTTATCAAAAATGTTATTAGCAGTTATGTAGTTGAGCTTTAAAGTTCACAGGTCCTGTTTTTATTTGTTGTGGTCCTTATTCTATAGAGGTCCATAAAGGGGCGTGGCCTACTGCCGAGGGACGGGCTGTAAGGAGTGGTCCGTGGCAGCAGGGGGGTCACCCTGTGTGACGGCGAGAGCGGCCTGCTCCGGCAGTAGGTTTGGGTCGGTCAGGATGGCGGTGCTGGTACTCAGGAGGCGGAGTGAACTCAGAACCACTGAGGAGACAGGTAAGGAGAAAAGACACCGATCAGAACACCTGGATGGACAGCAGGTACTGACGCGAGACGTGATGGACTCACTGGGTCTGAGGACAGGCAGGGCACAGTGCTGGTCCAACCAGGACAGAGTGGACCGACACAGATCTTCCACACTGGCAGTGGAGACCATCCCGTTATAAGATTCAAACAAAGGTTCGATGATGATGCTGAACTGACACAGAGTTCAGGAAAAAACAGTTTAACACTTTAAATAAGATTCAATTGTGTCAAACTTCCGTTTTTGTCAGTTAAGCTCCATAAAAAGATGACCCACATGTAAATGTGCTTAAATTAAAGGAAAGCATGAGAGAAGCTCAGTCAGAAACTCTGACCTGAAAGGTAGACTTTACATGTAGTTCTTCTGTATTTGATAGAGAAAGGCTTTAAATCACAACATGAAGACAGTTGAACCGTTTATTTACACCCATAATCATAGTTACTCATATTCATTTCTTCTGAACTTCTGTTATATTGCTTTTCATAAGGATACAATCCAGAATTTCCAGTTCTGCAGCGTCTGAGCGCGGACGTACTCTCTGAACTTCTGTCTCATGTGGTCGAAGCGCTGCCGTGTGATGGGAACACCGGTGGCAGGAAGCTGCTGCTGACATGCACTGCATGAAGAGACACAGAGTCAACCAAGACGACAAGTTGATCTTTGTGTCAAAGGAAGGACAAGGACCATATGTTCAGATAAACAAGACACTCAATAGAAGGACAAAAACAGTCTAAAACCTGAATGTATTGTTTATGTCAACTTCTTCTTATCATCCTGATAGATGTTAAAGGATGAACATATTCAGAGGGTGAACATCACCATATCACTGTATTTGTCTTAGATTTCTATATCACAGAGATATGAGGCTGAAAGAACATAAAGTCACAAATTTATAGGTCAAGTTTTAAAAAATCCATAGCGTGAATGAAGCAACTCTGAAAACGTTCTCATTTTCCCAGTTTTTTCATTTAAAACTCAAGCAGCTCAAGTCTAATGAACAGCTTGAAAGGCTACAAAGGGAAGTGCTGAACTGCCCGAGGTTTAAAAAATATAAGGTTACCCAAAACTGAAAGTTAAGGTGTCTGTGAGTCCAGTTTCCTTCACCATCAATGCACTCAAAAACTGGTGGAAACTGACAGGAATAGGTGCTCAAGGGCCAAGAGTTGTGGGTGCTTCACCTTTCCCACCTAAATTTTGTTATAGAATCTGTGTCATGTCACCTACGCTCTGATTTCTAAAATATTATCCATAGAAAAACCTAAACCAGTCTTTGTCTGAAATACACTGATGTTCATGACATCAGGTCAGGAACTGGTTTGATTTGGATTTTACTTGAAGAGTAACAGAGAGCAGTAAGAAGAAGAATGATCCGGAGGTGGAGGATGGTGAGACCATGGATAGATCCTGACATTCAGACTACTATTAGAGGCTCCAGGAAGAACAGCAAGAAAAAAATGTCCGTAAACATCACAGATACACTAATGTAATGTCACTAAATACCAGTAAAAACCAGATGGTTACAACATGACAACAGCAACAACTATACTTATATTTTTACTATCTCTAAGACAAAAGCAGAACCAAAGATTACACTCTTAAAGTAGACATACAGTATCATGCTTTTAAATTCTTCCTTTTCACATTTAAATCATTCAGCTGGGGTCTTTATAAAGTGGAACTACAAAGCGTTAGTTTGAATTCCTCCTTATTTTAACTTCACCAGCCCCTCTTTCACCACTTTTCCGCTGTGCGTCTCAAAGCAGCTTGATTTGATACTGTTGCTTTAAGACACTTCAAGCCCCGCCCCCCCTCCTGCTTCCAGACCGCTCCACTCTGGTTTGAGAGAGGGGTTTAGCATTAGCTTGCAGAAACATTTTATTTGCAATTTAATTAAAAGAGGTTCACAACAGAAGACTTGTCCATCCAGCCTTACATGTTGGAACCAGAGTTTGACCCAGAACCAGAGGAGAATTAAGGCGAGGAAATTGTAGTCGGTAAGTCCAGACCTTTATATGGCAATTCTGTCGCAGATTATTTGACATAATAGTTCACAAAACGTCATAGAAATTAGAGAAAACTGAACAGGCTGAAAAATAAGAACCAAACAGAATATAAAATATCTTTGCAGCACCAGGAGAGAATAAATGCAACGTTTCTGCACTCCTATACACTCCAAGTCCACAACAAAATGTATTTAACAGCTAAAACAGTGGATTTTGCATGATATGCCCCCTTTAAACACACATCTATAGAAGAAGTTTTTGTAGCATTAGTAAATATTCTGACTGGTCACTGTGATCAAAATCACAGATGATCATGTCCCTTCAGTTTAATCTCTACATGACGGTAGCATCAGTAAAAGTCTTACTTGATGGCAGAGTTGAGGTGCTGGATCTCCTCTCGGAGCCTCTGAACCTCCTCGTGCAGCTGAGCTCTCTCCTGCTGCATCTTACTGATGTACTCCGCCGTCTTCTGCAGAGTAGTGGCTTTACTGATCTGCACCAGCACACAGTGGGATTACAACTTGTCAAACTCACACCATATTTATTCACCACCTGTCATTAGTACTACAGTTACATTCCCTAAAAAAATATTGTTGCTAAATAATTTGTGTGTAGCTCAGTTTCCCAACAGACGCCCTGCAACGACTCTCCTCTTTGATGCCAGCCGCCTCCACCTTTCAGCACATTTATCTGGAACACAGCTGCCCATCTTTTCACTCTACCTTTATGCTCGGCTGGGAGCTGAGTGTAGTCACAAGGTTATGTAAAGTATCAAATCCCAGTTTGATGTTGAACCGCCTCTTCTGCTCGGCTGAGATGTGAGTAATCCTCCTGGTCTCTGTTTGCTGCAGACAACAAATACGGACACAGGGCCTGCCTCAAACTGACATCTTCTAAGCATTTAACGCATTCTTTTAAAAAGCCATGCTTGTAAATGAAACTCGACAAAACCTCCTACCTTACTGGGTTCTATCTTTCCATGTCCTGAGAAGCCCAACTGCGGGGACTCGAGGTTGGAGGCTTTATCTAAAGGGTTAGGTGGAGATATGTGACCAGGATGTGCAGGAAAATTAACTAAAAAAGACAATAACAAAGAGTCAGTTTTATTTCCTGACAATATTTGAGTATTTTGGTACCATTCAGGTACGTTTTATCTGAGCATAAAGGACGGACCGGTCATGCCGCCCCTGTCTGTGTCATTCAGCTGACTGGGTGAGAGCTTCTCCGTTTTGGGAACACGGAGGGTCGTGGTGGTGTTTGTGGAGCGGTGGGTGAGAAGGGCAGAGACCGCCGAGCCCCTCGAGGTGCTGGCATGGGGCTTGTTTTGGCCCAGTGCGGCACTGCGTCCGTGCAGAGACGTCAACCCCTCGGGCCATCCGGCTCCGTGCTGAAGCTGTGAGGAAACCCCACCAACACGAGTGATCCGGCTCGTCTGCTGAACAGAACATAACAACCTCTTATGTTTTACACAAATACAACAAAACAAATGGATGCAGCATGAGTCGATCAGAGCAGCACCACTGAGAAGAGACCATATTTTGTTTTTATCGCCAACAACAAAAAGTGAAGTCTGTTAGCAAAATATCTCACAAGCCACTGCACATATTTTAATGAAATTTTCAGAAAGTTGTTATTGGATATACATCTACAACTGATTAAAATTCAAAGCATATCAAGATGGCAAGATCAAGATTGTTTTTTTTTTGTTTTTTCTGTATGTCCGTTTTATTCCGCTTATTCAGGATCGGTTCGTGGCGGCAGCAGCCAAAGCAGAGAAACCCAGACTTCCCTCTCCCCAGCCACTTGGGCCAGCTCGTCTGGGGGAATCCCAAGGCATTCCCAGGCCAGCTGAGAAACATAGTCCCTCCAGCGT
>JARVJO010000082.1:20769402-20817633 GCA_031762555.1 Cynodonichthys magdalenae | reverse complement strand
TTTTGGGGGCAAAACCCCCCCCCCCCCCCCCCCCCCCCCCGAGACGCCGGATGGTGGACCAGAATTGCCTCAAAGCTGTACGGAAGACTTTTTCCATGGTCTCTTCGAACTCCTCCCACGCCCAAGTTTTTTTTTTTTTTTTGTGGGGATTGGCAATTCACCACCTGCTTTGCCGGGACAGCTATTTTGTAGATTTTAGGGAAAACTTTTCAACTTTTAATGAGAACCAAACAACATCACAGGCAACAGAGGAACAAACAGAAATCACATGATTCTCTATCATAAGCTGGTTGGGTTCTACAGGTAGATGCTTGAGGTAATTGGATTCTTACCACAGAGCTGGTAGATGTTGACCTCTGACCTTTGGTTGTCCCTAAAGCAGTATTATTGAATTCAAGTGTTGGCTTTCCTGGAAAAAAAAATGCGTTCATTTATTTTATTCTTTATGCTGTTAAGATTTGAAGAACTTGTTAGAACTAGCTCACGTTCATGTGTGCCAGAGGAAAGCAGCATAGCCAGGCAGCTTGTGGGCATGGAAGCAGTGGACTGGGGGTCAGATGGGGAGGCGAAGGGGCCAGCTGTCTTTACTCCTCCTGTCTTTTGCTTGTGCTTCCCCCTGACCCCTGGAAGGACCACCTGCTCTGGAACAGAGAGGCAGTGAGCTGCTGTGACAGGAGGGAGGGCAGTGTGGACCGGGTCAGCTGTGGTGGCTGGGTAACTGAGGGAATGGCAGTGAGTCTGAGAGTACGCTTCCACTGCTTGAGGGTAGCTGTGAGTCTGGTTCATGGAACCGTGAGCACCCACGGTGGAGGCGGTGTGAGTGATGACAGTGGAGGTCACACTGGTCGTTGTGCAGAAACCAAACTTGTGGCAAGGCAACGGGTACAGGAAAGGAATACTGGCAGAGGCCAGTTGATCAGAAGTATTGGTGAATGAGACAGAAACTGGTGCATCGTGGTACGACTGATGTCCATATGGCATGGCTCCTGACACCATACTGGATGAGTGATATTCACTGCAGTTCTGACCCGGCCTGGTCTGGTCTGAGCGAGTGTCGGATGTCGAAAGCAAACTGTCAGATGACAGATTAGGCTGAAAAAGAATGAAGACTGTTTTACTGATTGGACAGCTTTTACACTGGATGATGACCCTGCTTTGCAAAAATAATCAGCTACTGTAGATGGTTGATGGTCTTTGCAGGGTCTTGGCAAGGTATTCAGGAGTGTAATACAAATGCAGTAGGTTTCCCATGATTGATTGTGGGTGTTTCTGAGCATGTAGAGGGTAGTTTAATATTGTGGTGACAGTGTATCTATGATGTGGGTCTAGGATTCATTATGTGGCTTGGTCATTAAAGAATTTGAAGCAGGTCAGGCATAAACGTCAACCCGTACAACATGACATGTCTGCAAGTCAGGTCACACTGGCTTCATGCATAATCTATAAACCCTTCTTAGGGAGCTTTGGAATCTGTACAGTCCTGGAAATTACCAGTGCAAGACCTCCATGGTGGGAAAAACTGCATCAGCAAAAGCACCACTTTATATGACTAGAATAGAATTACTGAAACCCAAACAAAGTGTGGAGCTTAAAGGTCTAGAGCTTACTCCCTTCCTTTTACCACAGATGTAGCCCAGCACCGCCCAACCTGAGGCAGAGCCATTACTGGCCTTAGGAGGGCTGAGAAGGAAGAGTGGCACACTAACGTTGTTAATACTAATGCCGGTAGCTATTAACGGGAAGATGCGAGTGGTAGCACAGCAGAATGCTATTATGTTGATAATGCTAGGTCAAAGCCATTTACCATGTAGACATAATCTCCCTTCCCCGTCAGGAAGTACCAAAACTTTTATCGGCATGCGAAAGGTATTTGATAGGTAAGCCGCCCTTCCTTATTTAATCGTAGGGGAAACACTGCTTGGACAAGCAGAACCCTCTTCAATGTGCCGTCAATGGTCAGTGACGACAAAGATGACCCCATCATGCCCACACCACACTGGCAGCGATTCACTTAAGTTATTGCAGAACAATGTAACATGCATTGACCCAGAAAGGCCCAATATATTTTTTTTAAATTGCAGCTTGTGAGAGTGTCAAGGAAACGACATAGCACAGATATTATACCTGTGTTGGTAAAGTTCTACTAATGCGGCCTGACTAGAATGTGGGTTATGGTGAGGCGGAACAATCACGGATGTATGTGGTAGTTTCTTCGTTTGAATGTGCTGCTGATGTACAGTGGGGAGAGAATACAGAAGAAAGTGTTGGAGAAGGAGAGCATAGCAACAAAAATCTATTTGGTGAGTACTACGTATGTCAACGCATCTGGATTGCCTTCTCGCAGAAAAACATTTTTCAAATTTCCCCAACGTTCAGCCACTTTCTTAACGGTCATGGAGAGTGGAATGGGGGTCATTCTCCTGTGTGAAAGGCGGCTAAGATGATAGAAACATCATGTATTCAGCAGAAATTTAAGAAGTCAGCTGGGCCATCTTCATCAGCTATACCTGAGCCAGCTGGGTGTCAATTAGTAGCTGGGTGCCGGTTACCACAGGGGGGGCAACAGGAGCAAATCCTGCGCTGGATGGTCCCTCAAAATAGCTACAGTCAGCAAAACCCATCTGTTCAGTGGCCTGGGCTCGATAGTTCATGAAGATATCTGTAAAAAAAAAAAAAAATACAAGAACCTGTTAAAAGTATAAAATTGAAAACATACAAACTAAACAGCAGAACTCTATTACAGAGCTCTAACTATTGTTACAATTATTTTTTAACCTATCCAGATAAATGATACCTCCTAAATAGAGTGACTTTAATTGTGGTTGGATGAAAAGTATAATTATGTACCATTCAACACCCTATTGGTTTGTATGATCCATCACACCTGCACAACACAAATCCCATCACACTCCAGCAGATCATTACAGATGTATGTATTCTAGTATGAAGATGAGCGTAGCAGAAATATATCTGCAGCTAAAACAGGTAGATTAGTACATCCAAAATTTTTTAACATTATCATTTTAATACAACATTATAGTCATTATGGCCTTTAGAAAAATGTTTTTTGGGGAGGTCACCTCCCAATAAATGCCCTTTTGGATATTCTAACCACTCACCACTAGTACATTATATATCAGATAACTACTTTTGATACTTAAGTACAATAAATGTAGTTTTACTCAAGTAATATTTTTAGTGGAGATTTTAACTTTTACCAAAGCAATTTTATGTTAATATACTTGTACTTTCACTCAAGTATAACTGTGAGGTACTTTATACAACCTTGTTTATGAGGAAACATGATAACAATAACAACAAAAGTCAATTTACCAAAGAACAAACAAATGTTTCAGTACAGGTTTATATAAATCTTAGGCAATTCAATGGCAAAAATTAATTTCACAAAATTCTATTTGACAAAACTGCTAAAGAAAAATGGAAAACTGGATGCAAACCTTCCCGGCGGCAGTCATCTGACTGAGTGAGGCATCCTGACATTCAGCAGACTGTTTACATGTTCACTGGACCTGATGCCCACCAACCTCCTTCAGGGCATTTTTTCCTTCGATTATGTTAGAATTTACACATGTAATAAGTGTTTTGTTGCCTCGGGCATGACTCCTGCTGCAATACTAAAACCTCAGCTCACATATCTGCTTAGACAGCCTCTGAATCCTGGTCAGATTATAAATTTTCAGTTTTGTTGCTTCAGTTTCAGTCTAAGGTTCCTGAAATTGCAGGTTCAAAGCTCTTGGAACGGGATTTACTGTAGTTCATTCCAACAGTTTATCCAGCAAGACAACTATAGAACACAGTGATCCATTGGGTTTATAATTGAACAAATGGGTCACATCAGTCCATTAGTCATCCACCTCCCCTGGCTTTAATGGCTGTCAGAACAAAGTTTGAGTCACTAATGCTCCATCACTGCAGGGTCTGAAAACTTAAACTCAGTCATAAAGCATTCTGCTTTTTTAACCCCCTCCTCCCATAACTAATAATGAGGTAGACTCAGTAGAAGTTACTTGTTGCTGCATTTCTACAAATGGAAGCGCAAGAAATGAATTACAGTAGTACCCCTCGCTACTGTCAAGAATCTCCTGAAAACTCAAGTCCTCTTCTATCTAAGCCCTCTTCATTCTTGTCCATCTAACCAAGTCTTACAATCTTATATCTGTTCAGTTGCAATCGACTCTCGGTCACTCGTTGGATCAATGTTCTCCATCGTTGTCAATCATGTACAGCTTCTTTTATTTCGGCGATTGTCAGATTTGTATCCTGATATCTAGCCAGCAAGTTATTGGTCAGCCTTGTCCTCTACGTCCACTAACTATTCCGAGCATGATGTCTTCTCCAAGGATCGGCTTCTCATCACATGGCCGAAGTAGGCTAATCGCTGTTTGGTGATTCTGGCTTCTAACGAGAAGTTTGGTTTGATTCGCTCCATGACTTCCAGATTGGTGATACGTGCTGTCCACGGAATTTGTAAGAGTCTCCTCCAGCACCACAGCTCAAAAGCATCAATTTTCTTCCTCTCCAATTTCCTTGTGGTTCATGTTTTGCTTCCATATATCGCAATTGGTAACACAATGGCATTGACTAATCTACATTTGGTTTGGAGGCTGATGTCTCCGCTCTTCCAAGTTGTATTCATGGACACCATCACGTCTCGTCCCAGTGCTAATCGACGTTTGATTTCAGGGGTGCAGTTGCCATCGCAGTCTATTTTGGAGCCACCACTTCAATCTCTTCACCTTTCACCTTAACGCAAAAGTTCTTATTTAAGGGTGTGGTCATGATCTTCATCTTTTTGATGTTCAAAAGCAGGCCAACTTTCTTATATCCAGCCAAAAAATATTTTTGATTTTTTGAGACTTATATACCAAACAAGAGCAGAATATATATGGCCGTAACAGCTTTCAAATCGAAGGTTTTCCAAATGTGTCAGACTCCAGCCATTTTGTAATGTTTGTTTCAGCTATGGAGCAAGTTATCCACTGTGAAGGGAGACTAACTCTATGAAATACATATTTTTTTACTTACACTATTTGGCTTTTCCTTAATAAATGAACCCTTGTTGTGTACGCCAAAATTTCTTACTTTACTAAAATCTAAATGCTCCACAAGTTAAATGGATCAAGGCTTTTACTTACTGACCAAGTCCTGTTAACATTTTAAAACTTCCCTGCTTTTTATTGTTAATTTGTTTGACATAAATTCAATTTGAAATAAGTTAGAATTTTCATTAAGTCATTTCAGAAATGAGAAATACTTCCAGCAGAGTGAAAACATGTCACCTGGCCCGGCTGTAGGGGGAACTCCCTCCTCCAATCAAGCTCTTAGTTTCATGCCAGCTCAGCACATCTGAGGAAACACCACTTCAGTGTAATCAGAAAGGGACTTGTGGCAGTTTTCTGGGAACCAGCTCAGTTTGGCTTAGCTCACCAAAAAGAACTGGGCTCTTTTTCAGCTCCCAAATAGCTCTTTAAAGAGGCAGTTTGGAGCCATTGGCCCAAACGCTGCAGTCTAGGAAAACAATCTGAAATCCCATGAATGATAAGCAATCTTGGTGCTGTTCGCCTCAAAGATGAATTTTAAAAAGATTCTAGCTGAAAACATTCCCCAAAGTGACAAGTGAAACAAAACAGTCCTTCCTGTAAGAAAAGATGATTTAACTCAATGAGACTTTCCTGGGTAAATTATGAAGCAACCACTTTTCCAGTAACAGTAAACAAAATCAGTAAAACCATTCTATTATAAACCAACAATTTTTAAACTCCTGTATTTTTTGTACTATTATGAACTCTATTAAAATTATTTAACTATGTGGGAGAGGCACACACACTCGGGTTGGTGTATTTGCTGTCACGACAACTCCGTTCACACATAAACCGACACACAGATAAAAAGACACACAGACGGAAGGATGAGTACCTGGTATTTCCATAAAATCATCCAGGTTGGGCTGCAGCGGAGTCAGGCCTGGCTGAATAATGTCAGCATTGCTGGTGTAGGCTGAAGAGAGAAAACACAGAAAAGACTTTTAGTTCAACACAAAAAAATGAGAGTCATCCTCAACACGTAATCTGAGTGCTAACAGATCTCATAAGATCCCATAGTTTCTCTTGATATTAATGTATATTAAGGAGTACAGTTTTAAATAAAAATCTGGCGGTATAAAAATTTAGTTTCAAGTGGTTGTATTGTTAATGCTATTGTCATTTATATAGACATGTTTTTAATATTACTCTAGTCACAAATCAAACGAGCTGGTATAGCGAAATAAACATGCAAGTACGGCAAGTCCCTTAGTTCTTCGAAGTTTGCCTTTAAGCTAGTTTTGTTGTTTTGTGATATTAATAATACTAATGAATTGATATTTTGCTCATTTCGATCTATTTTTTCCTTCTGTTTAATATTATCACAGTTGATAGGTGACAGGACATACGCCGGGGTAAGGGTGGGAATAGAGCAGAAAGCTAGACCGTCCAAATTCACAGCCACTTTTTTACAGACTTCATGGTCTTGCAAAGACTCGGCCCACATATACCGGGTAGGCCCCTGAATTTGGGCACAGTTTTAATCATTGCACAGGAAGCATATCTCCCTCCTCAGCTGATAGCGTTTATCTTTCTTGAGGCCTTTTCACTTTTAACATGATAAGACTTAGTCCCGTTTCAGTTTTACCTCCCCAAAAGTATTTAAACATTTTAAGGTAAATAATAATTTTAGTGACTAAAGTTTTGTTCAAGTGAAAATCAAAATAACCTCACAACGGCTTTAATTATTGCATCCTTATTGTTATAATAAAGTATATTACATGCATGATTATATTTATTTTTATCTGTTGTTCTTATAATTCATTTACTGAAGAGATGATGGTGAGCAAGTTTTATGATTTCTGACATTTATTGTAAAAGAAAATAAACTTGCAGATAATGAGGAACTGTTAAGATAAGATTTAAAAAAAAACACCAGTTCTCTTCAACTCTACAGATAAGAATCAGTCCGAGCCTCAGGGTGTGAACTACTCACTGTTGTGCCGCTCACTGTTCCAGGGACATGGTTTCTGTGTCATGGTGAACAGAGTGTCGGAGATGTCGGACAGAAGGCAGTCCAGGTCGAACATGTGGACCTCCACTGGGCCGACCTCAGGCTCCTGGTGGCTCTGGTTGGACTTCTTGTCCAGCTTGGCCTGGCAGATCTGTCCCTGCAGGAAATGAAAAGACTTGAAGAGTCACTGCAGGATTTAGCCATCAGAGGGCTCCCTGGAAACGAAAGCTTTGACACCACAATGATGCTTTGATGAAATCTGATTCATGAGAGGAGCTCTGTGTGTGTGCACAACACACCTGTGTCACATTTCTTGGGCAGAATTGTACAATAAAGTATTGTTTAAAAAAAATAGAACATACCTTTTTTTAAATAAAAAAAGGTTCAATAATATCTTAGAAGTATTCCTTTGTTAGAAACGTCTCCTAACAATCAGCCAGCCCTTTGTGGAGAGAAAGTAAAAGACTCGCAGCTCATCATCCGCTCCTGTCCTTCTACACAAAGCGTTTAGTTTCACCCTGAGTCTCTCTGCTGTCTTCACCCTCCACTCTGGATCTGGATCCACTTTTATAGGGAAGCCCGGACCGAGCCGGAAACTGCTTCGATTACGTCCGAGCAGACGATATCCCCTCTTAGACCACTGTTGTGTTTGCATGTGTGTGTGTTTGGTCTATTATGAAAAAGCAGTTAAAAAAAAAAACAACAAATAAACAAACCCAAGCCCCTTTCAGGTGATCATTATGTGGTTTCATTTTGACGATTCACCATTTCAAAAACAGTGGCAGTCTTTTGTCCCTGACCTAATTCTGGGAGTCACACACACGTGAACGCAAAGAGGAAGACCTGAGGCTTCAGCCAGACAGAACCGCACCGATCAGAACAGAAACTTCTTACTTCCGATGACGAGTGTTTACATTTTTAAAGGGTTCCCTGAAACTGGGCGGTTTATCACAATACGTGCATCCAGGTGTGAAATAATGAAGGCGAAGGGAGAAAATAAAAATGTAAAGAGCGCAAAACCAAAAGAGGATGGAAAAGATTGTGTTTAGGTACAACTGTCTGAACCAAAAACAGGTGTAATTGTTAATGCTTGCAAAATAAAGGTTTAAAAAAAAACAAAAAACTATATTTAGGTTTTAGTTCCATCATTTTTATATTTTATAAATTTCCACTGGTGGGCATAGTTCCATTAGGCTTCCCAACTAAGCCCTTTCAAAATGCAGGACAGCTCTGTTGGGGGCGGGGCTAATGCTTCAATTCTGACGTCACCGTGTTTCTTATTTCCCCAACATTTCAGTTACATCCAACTAAAACAAGATTTAATCTTCTTTCTGTCATTTCATGTAACTAGATAAGTATTTAATTGAAACAGTGTTTTTATTGAAATTGTAATAATTAATTTATTAACTTTTCAGCTGCTGGTGGCCTCAGTAAACAGAAGGATAAAGAAATTTAAATATAAACATGTATGTTGTTGTGATTTTCATTATTTATTTTTGAAGCATTTACTACTTCAGAAAATAGCTGTTCAAGAACAAATTTATTGAAAATATGTAAATCAGGACTATACTACATCTAAACAGTTATATGTATTTTAATTTTATATTTACATACATTTTGCTCATTTGCAACTCCCACCCACACACAAACAGAGGTTATAATCAGGAAAACGGTTTCTTTTTTTGAATGATTTTCAAAGTTTTAAGAGAATCCAAACTAAGAATGTTCTTGATTCATATTTGTGAATGTGAACTTGTCATATAGCAGCATGGGATTTTCATCATTTTTGTTTGAATGTGTGTGGACGGAGATAAAAATGTAAACAAAAGAAAAAAAAATATCCAGCATAGTGTGGAGTGGGTTTGGGTACGAAGTAAAAACTCATTTAACAGAGATTACAATATGACAAAGTCAATAAAAACACCGTCTGTTTTTATCAAAGTGTTTGTTATGTAAAAAGAAAGATAAATAAGTGAGCATGGAGCATAAAAACAGGTTTAGTGACCTTCGCCCTGTTAGCTGCTGATATCTGCCTTCAGAACAACCCATGCAGACCGAATGTTTTACTCAGTAAATTAAAATATTCTAATATCAGAGTAAAGCTCATGATGTTGACCTTCATTAATGTAAACTCTATAATTACTGAAATGCTTCTTTAGGGAGGGGTCCCTTACAGCTGCCCACCACCTCTCTGCTTCTAAATATTTAGTTTCTTTATCCCATGGCGTCACAGTCAAACTCGTCGCCCCTTCTGCTGCTCAAGTCTTACAAAGTGCTGCTGGAAGTGGGTCATATTTGAGAAAATCACATGAAATTTTGAAGCTGTTTCACATGAATAAAGATTTTAAAAAAAACAGAGTTAGAGGGACTGTGGCAATCAGTGTGTGTCAATTGCCCACAAATGTCAGTTCATGACGCACGACACGTTTTGCCCATGCCCCCACCCCATTTTCTCTTTTCCCATCCAGTTAAAAAGAGGCTCAGTCTACATGTTCTTGTGCAGACTAACTCCATTCAGGTGGAAATAATGTTAGCAGGTCACCGGTCCACACAAAGGTCAAATCGGCCAATTCCAGCCTTCAAAAGGTCAAAGTCGAGATTTCTCAACCTTTAAAATCTTATAGAAAGATCCTTTTCATAACAAGATCAGAGAAGGATTTATCAATTTACATACCTCTTGCAGCATGGACAGAATGTCATCCTTTTTTTTCTGAAGCTGCAAAAGAAAAAGAGTGAAAATTGGTTCAGAAGCAACAAGCGTGGCACAATAACTGATGAAGCCTAAAGGAAGGATTTCATTTGTTTAACAAGTGGGTCCCTCTTCTTCAAACTTTCATATGTTACTGGTGAAAAAAGAAAATAATTATTTTCTTTTTTATGGTTTACGACGATGTGCAAACATGCAACAACACCAAAAAGCAAACTGTAAAAAAAACACAACAAAACACCGCAACAGAAAAATGATGAAATCACAAAAAAATATACAGAAGCAAAAACACACAACCGAGAAAAGCAAAGCAAAAATGCTGCAAATATCAAAAACACTCAAAAACAACTGCAAGATGTAAAATGGAAATACACCAGAACACTTGGCGGACAGGACCACCAACCACCTCCAAGGTGGTTCTAAACGGGCAAAACTGAGTATTGTTAGAATTTTGATGTCAGCAGACTGCTGGCTGAGCCGACGCCAAACTTGCAAACTCCTCCTGGAGAGAGGTGACGGAGACGAGCCCATAAACCTCGAGCTGGACGGAGCTAATTGGCGTTCCTAAAGTCAGATATCCCGGTCCGTGGTCACATGAACAAACTGTTCAAAGAGGGCGACACTGGTTCAGGAGAAAAGTTGACAAAATGGTGAGAAGTTGCCGTACGACTGATGCACGTCTAACAAGAAGAAACATCCAGACAGGAAATTTTTAAATCCTCCCTTTGCAAGAGCGAGAAGGGAACAACAAACTGTTACTGTTGTTCACTTATTATTAAAAGTTCTTTTATATGTTCATTAGAAATGTTTTACATTTTATTTTGTTTAATAAAACCTTCTATTTATTAGATGGCTTGACGTTCAAACTAGTATGAATAGACGATCTTCATTATTTTGTCAAATATTCCATCATAAACAGAAGAGACTTTGAATACATGGAATTTAATTTTTTAATGAAAAGCTTTATAACCGTAAGTTATTAGAATATATTTGTTACGTGGACTCTTTGTGGGACAGGTGTGCTCATCTCTGTTGTTGAACTTGGACCATGAGTTTATGTGGGAATTCATATCTTTATTGTCATGCACACATTTGAAGGAGCGTGTGAGATAAAAACTAAAATAATACACTTCAGTTTTCCACAACACAACGTAATCCCAATAGATCTGTCTTAGAGGCTTTGTCACAATAAATACGGTTATGAGGCAGAAAATAAATGACCTGAAGAAATTTATGGGTTGTCTTAATTACTGATTTTAAATACACTACACATTTATATTTTCTAGGTGAATTTTGATATATTTTTATAAGCTGTTGTGTGATTACTTTTATGATAAAATTGATGATTTTAGGTAGTTACACGCCTCTATCCACACAACACATAGAAACCGTTATTAACATTAGGTCAGAAAACTTGTAAGAGGATTTGACTCCAGCCTGCAGGCAGGCCCTAAATGATGTAATGCAAAGAGGCGGAGTCAAGTCTTGAAGACTTTCAGAATTTGAGGCTGAATGATCGAGGGTCCGAATAAATGGCATCTTTCAGCCCAGCGCTGTTTGGTTGTATTACTCTCTCTTACATGTCGACCATTTCAAATATATTGTGGTTATTGGTTGCCTCCTATCCGATCCTAAACACGGTTAATGAACACAAATTCTTTTCAACCATTTCCATTTTCTTATGTTTGTTTGATACATTTAATGCTGCCAAAGTGCTGATTTTGACTTCTCTTCCTGCTAGTTTTGAAAGAATTCTAACAACGAGTGCTTCTTTCAACGTATGTTTATGTAAAAAACAGAAGACAGGGAACAAACTGTAAAGCATTTACTTACATAATCAACAAAGAGCTAATGTAAAACCTGACGGGACCGTCCAGGTTGATAATGTGCCCATTTAAAGAGCAACTCTCACCCTCTTCTTATAGTAATTCCTCCACTTGTGATACTCCCTGATCACCACCTCAATCCTCCTCTTCCAGTAGCTGCCTTCCAGTACGATGGCCTGTTCACACAAAAGCAGGGACAACGTTCAGGCCACCCGGCAAAGAGGACGTGCTTTTTAAAAACCTGCTTAAATTTCTCACTTCGGGCTTTCGATGAGCTTCTGCCTCGGAGCCTTCCAGAGGAGAGCTGAACCCACACACCAGGTTCTTCCTTTTCTCCACGTCTGAGCAGAAAAAACACAGAACAGAACCGGGAAATTTATAGCTTTTCTTTTATAGCAGTTATTTTCCCACTGTTCTGAATTGGTTTTGTCGTAGACAAGAACCACTATTAAAACTATTAATGATAATAATAATTACATTATTATTACTATTTGAGAGTGTATGTATATAAAACTGGCAGAAAGCTGTGTGCGTCATGGATTTACTAACAGAAGACAAACAGGAAAATGTCTCATTTCACACATAAGCAGATTCTATTTTTTTACCCCAATGTTGATGTGATCTGACCAGAACAGAAAATATTTTTGTAACAGTTTAAAATTAAAATACGCTTATAAAGCCGAGGTAATCTTTGTTAATTACTGAATTGGCTAATAGCTTCTGTAGCATATGCCATACAGAGGGTAGCACTGCTGAATTATGCTACAATTTAGCACAAATTATTAAATATGACAAGCTGCTTTTGCCTCTAATTTATGTAATATTTACAGTGTAAAATAAAAGTACATATTTGATTATTTTTAGGTTTCTGTTACACATTTGTCACACAAATACCTGTTGTGAAGATGATTCAGTAGAGACAAGTTTCACCCTAAAAGTATCACCAGGTCTGCAGTAAATATTTTCTAAGTATCGACTGGTAAATATTTATTAAAATTACTGACAGTAAGAAGTAATAAATATATGTTAGTTGAAGTTATAATTTCAGGTCTGGTTCAGATCATTGTTACTTATAAATTGTTTTTCTTATATTATGTTTTATGACTGCTGAATGAAATTAACATAATTAACAATTATATTAATTTATTGTAAAACATTACAAATAATTTGTTACACAGATCTAGCTTGCTGTTAGTCCAATAGTTGTTCACTGCTCGTTTTCTTTAATTGTCCAACGCTGCAAAATGACGGACTTACACTGAATGAACCAAGCTCTCCAGATGGCATTGTTCAAACGGATTTTATCCCTCCACAGCAGCCGCAGACCTTTGAAGGATTTCCATTTAGGAGAAACTATTTTTCCACTGAAAAAGAAAAAAAAAGGGCAAAACATTCAAATACAGTAAATATGGGTAAAATGGCAAATGAGATTGCAGAAGAACAATAGGAAAGAAACCCCCCCATGCTGGAAATCTGTCCTGATTTTGACTAATAGCACCTGATCGACTTATTCCTCAGTGCACCACCAGGATGTTTGCACTTCTTTTTCTACCATCCCATCACCTGCTGAGTGCTAAAAACAGGGCTCCTAATGTGAGGTGCTCCGGGTGTTGCTAGGAAGCCGGGTCAATCATTCCCAACATGCTTTTAATGGAGTGAAACGGTTGCCTGTCATTTTCTCTAGCAGAGATGAGATATTACTTAAAACCAGGACGCCAACCGGTTCGCACCAGTCTGGTTTATTAACAAATGTGCAGGAGAGCAGAGTTCAACACAATACAGCAAGCAGGGGAAAAACTTGATTTTTAAAATAAACAGCCAAAAATAGTGTCTGCAAAACATTTTTTTTTAATTAATTTCAGAAATTTGTGAAAAAAAAACAAGGAAATTCTCTGAAAATAAAAAAAAGTATGAAAAAGTCATACCTTTGCAAGAAAAAAAATCTCAGATTTTTTTAGATTATTTCACATATTTTCAAGAAAAAAATAGGAAATTCTCTAATATAGAAAAGTTGTACATTTGCGAGAAAAAAAACTCTATGGTTTCCACGATTAAAGGCAAAGTTTTTTTTTTCATATTTTAGCTAAATATTTTCTGACATTGTAAAGTCTGAAAATTGCAAGAAAAGAACACTTATAATAATCAGAGAAAAACTGAAGCTTTCATGAAACAGAAGTTGGTTTTCGATTGCAGCTTCGGTTTCAGGAAAGGGCTAACGGGCGATTTTTCACTAACTTGAGCATCTTTAATCTGCTTAAAACTTAAATAAGTAGATACTTCAAATATGGACTAGATTATTCCACACTTATAGCAGAATATCTAAAACATAGTTTGTAATTTGCAAAACCTTTATTTAAATTGTGAAACTTCCGATTTGAAGTGTTTTTAATTTTAAACTAGAGCTCAAAGTAGTAGAAAAAATAGGTGGAATAGCCCTTTAGCCAATTCCCAAAAGTTGCAATCAGAAACCAACTTCAGCTTTGTGAAAACTTCAGAGCATTTTTCTAGATTTTTTCTGGATAATTTTTGACTTTACAATGTCAGAAAATATTAAGTTTAAATGTAATATATTTTTTTGCATTTAATCATGTTCATTTCAGATTTTTTTTTCTACATTAGAGATTTTCCTATATGTAATTATTTAACAATGGACTAGACTTTAGCTCGTCAGTCTAGTCGGAATTAAACCCTGCTTCTCCAAATTATGGCCTGTCACATCTACAACTTTTATCTTTATAAAAGACCTGAACTATTATTTTTTTTTTTAAAACATGACGTTAATTTAAAAAAAAAAGCCAGGGTCTTGATTTGATCACCCTCTCCCCCGTTCCCTCAGTTAGTCTGTATCTTTGCTGTTCTGCCAACTAGAACCAAAGTCCAGTTCAGAGTGAGGACTTTCCAGACTGTTGTGTAAGAGTTGACAACAGATACAAACTCACTGATTACTTTCAAAATTTGGAGCAGGAAAAAAAACACTTTTTATGCACTTTTAAAAATATCTATAAGCTGTTTGACAAGTGGAATTAAAACCAGTTTGTTTTAATGTTTAATTACAATAAAAATGCTCAACTGTGTCAATAAAATAACAGGAAAAATAGAAACCACTAATTTTCTTCCTTTCTTTTTTTTTTTTTTTTTTTTTTTTTGAGCACAGACCATGCAGCAGCTGACCGAGACAGGAACCCACCTGTAAGCCAGGGACATGCACTCAAACAGGCGGGTCAGAGTCGGGTCGATGCTCAGGCTCCCGGAGTGGTACCAGTACGTCTGGCACCAGGTCCGGTTCACCGTATCGAAGTCGTACCGGACCGAACTTCCGCTCTTCCTTCGGCGCGCCGTCGAGTCGCTGTGGGGGGAGGACACCATGAAGTGTCCGCTGTGGATGACCTGGCAGCTGCGTCCGGAGAGAGAACCGGGCCAGGGTCCGGCTCCGGCGGCGCACTGCGGCCGAGCGGGACCCGCCTCCGGCTCCGAGTCCGACTCCGAGGAGTCGTGCAGCTGGTTCCGTCGGGCCGAGCAAACGCTTCTACCGGCCGCCATGGAGCGCCTGTGTTCCGGTGGCTTTCTGAACTTTCTCCTCGGCTGACCCTCCACCCCCAGCTGTTTGCGCACAGAAAGGTGGAGGCGCTCCCCTCTGGTCCCACAACAACACACCTCTGGACCTCACTGAGATTATAAAAGTTGGCCAAAGTTTAAGAACAAAACGGATTGAAACAAAACAAAAACCTCACATCAATCTCTTGGGCTGCATTATGAACAGGCAGAAACAGACTAAAAAATAAGCCTCAAACAAATGATTGCTTTGCAGAAAACTATAAGTCCTAAATTTTAAATTCTTCAACCGTGAGCAGCAGAAGACTGGTGGTCACATAAAAAGTTATCATTCTACTTATAACAGGATAAATATTGTAAATGACTTTATTTGTCATCACATTTCATTCGGGTTTATGTATAAGGGGTAAAACAGCGCCCTCTCTTGGAGGTTGGTTGAGATGAGTGCAGTCGACACGGGGACCACTTGCAGTTCGTTTAATGTATGAAAAGAAAAAAATATAATGGGGGGGATTATATATTTTCCAGTCACATAGGTTTAATTATATACCACAATCATTTAACTGTTACCTTCAGTTGTTATCAAAAATAAATTTGAATTTGCATCACAGCCAATCTAAACATCTTGAAATTGGCCTCTATCTCTTCACGTGCCTCCTACCGTTTCAGACACTCCCATTTCCTTTTCCTAATTGTTGAACTGATGTGGAACAGCAAGGGTGCAGAGTAAACACAGAGAAGTAAATTACAGTAAAAGCATTTACAATGTGTTTTAATCCCCAAATATTCAGAATTATTTTTAAAAAGTAAATGATTTGATAAATAGGCCTAAATAAATAAGCAAAAATCATACCCCCCTACACTGAATGGTAGACCTAAAGTTATGCCCTTCAGCCCAGAAACAAGTCAGTGAAGTTATAAAAGAACACCCTGAGAGAAACACGGTGGTGGCAGCATCATGTTGCGGGGTTGCTTTTCTTCAGTTGGAAAAAAAAAAAAAGCAGCAATGACTTTGTGTCCTCGTTGGAAATCAGCAAAATAACTTCACCGTTGAAGTCTAGAGCCAAATGTGACGTATTTGTTGACATAAACAGAGCTGTGTACAGAAGATACTGACAGAATCTCAGCCCTTTAGCAAGGAAGAGTGAGCAAATAGTTCAAATGATTCATTATACTTAGTCATGTGAAGACTTGAAGTGGCAACAACACAAATCCAAGTGTAATAAATATACACACAATACATTTTACCTGATTTCATTTTGTATATTTTTATGCCTTAGAATTAACCTACATTCACCAAACATACTGCTGCATTAATAATTACTGCATTTTACCAGAATTTGACTGAGACTAGTTTCATCATTACAGAGTAAAAATGAACAAACCTGTTTGTATCAAATTGTTTTATTGGGCACTTTTCAGCTCAACACTCTAAACATGTTTCCTTCACTCCTCACATCTGACCAACCAGCTTCAGTCAGCACAGACTCTGACAAACAAAACCTCTGAAGCTGTAATAAATATGAAAATAAAAATGTCAGATTTTCCTTTTATTACTTACAGAAGTGTTAATAAAAGCTAACGGGTCACAGATGAGACAGAAGCTGAAGATCTAAGACTGAAAATGGTTTCTGCAGGAATTGTAAGAATATTTATATTTTGTTGAAGTTGCTGAAAAAAAAAAAGTCACATTTTTACAAAGAATGTTTCTGATGCTGACTCAACTGTTCCTCTTCCTCCATCACTGAGTGCTTTAGTCCTGCAGGTTCATTCTCTACCTCTGACCATCATGTTTAACTTTAGTTACATTTGACAAAACCCTGGAGGTCTTCCAGGAACTTGATGTACTCCTGATGCTCGATGGCGGTGCTCAGCTCACAGAGCTCGTCCGCGAAGGTGTTGTCAATGCCGCGGTCGGCCAGGAAGTCCATCAGGTGGTCGTACAGCGCCTGAGGAGAGAATCAGAGTTCCTCAGCTCTGCTGATCTGTAACGTTTGCTTCTTTTTAAAAACAAAAAAAACAACAACTTGTGTCTGGTTTCAGCTCGTACCCAGTCCAGAGAGTCTGTGTTGAGCGTGTAGCTGGTCTCCTTCCACTCGCTGTCACCCTCTGACTGGAAACTGACCTCCCGGATGTTGAAGATGTCGCTCTCCTCCTCCTCACCTTCGCCATGACCTACCTGCAACACCCAGCAGACTGTTAAGACCCTTAAATCTGAAAGCTGAGTCAGAAGCGTGATGCTCACATTCATTTTTTTAATTCTTACCTCATCTTCAGGAAACTGGCAGTCAAACACAAGGGAATGTTTAGCAGCTTGTTTCGTGACTTCAACAACAAAGTTGGGTGTTGATACAACGTCTGGCTGTGAACGGAATAATAAACTTTTTAGCCAGGTTTACAGGTTCAAATTCATTTAGGTCAGCTGCCAAGTTTTATCTTCTCAGACTCACCTCCTCCTCAGCAGATTTCTGCGGCTGTCCGTGCTCCACCTCCTCCTCGAAGTTAGGAGGAATACTGTTGTTCACGTTGAACGTGACGGTGACTCTGAAATACACAAACTGCGAGGTGAGCTCACTGTGTGCGAAGAGTTGGGGAGCAAATCTTTAGATGAGAGTAAGAGCCAGTAAAGTTACTGTAAAATTACAGGTGCATTTAAAAACATTCTGACAAAGCAAATAACTATTTAGAAGAATTTTTAGGGTTTGTCAGAAACAACCATGTTTACTGGCTGCACCAATAAGTAAATAAAAATGACAAAAATAAATCCAAACGATGTTTAATTTTTTTTTTCTCTGAGGGTTAAGACACTCAGCAAGTTGTCATTTGTTTTTGTTTGTAACAGCTGAAGTTTTAACATGACTTTTAGATTTTTATAGGGATACACACAGTGCTAACAGCATTAGCTTTTCTATGGAGTTCATTGCAGCTATGCTAACTTAATTGTTGGTCAGCAGCTTGTGATTAATGGGGTTTTGACACATGTGCCTTTAGGCATGAAAATATATAATAGTGTTTATGTAAAAAGTCATTCACTTAATTTTCATAATAATAAAAATTCAAAAAATTTCATAAACTCATCACAAATTTTGAATGCAAGTAAATTGAATTGAGATGCCTAAAAATTCCAGACCCTTCTTGTGCATCATTTTGTCAACAACTACAGAGCCCATAAGGGCACATGGGGAAAAAGAAAATGCAAAAGTTTGTCATCATCCTGAGAAGCTTTCGCAGGATCATGCAAAAGTCAGGATCATTTTATTTCTCTCCCCCCCGTGTCTTTACTACAACATAACTGCAGCATCCTTACTTGTCCCCAGAAGCATGTTTTGTGAGTTTAGCCTCTGTGCCATTCAGCTCCAGCTCCCATCCTCCAGACATCTTGGGGAGGTTTTTAGTTTTCTGGATCTTCTTCTCTTCTTTGATTTCATCAGACAGGAAGTCACCAAAAGCTTTGTCACCTGTTTAAAAATGTGACACACGTAAAACATTCATTTTAAACAGCAGGGCAACTTAAAACATATCCAACAAATCGAAAAGAACAAAACTTGCTTTATTTGAGAAAAAATAAACAGTGCTGGCCATTAAGTGAATTACCAAACTGCATTTGTTTTAAATCGCTTTACATCAGAGAGCCGAAGTTTAAACTTTGTACACTTTAGGCAACATCACAAGTTAACACAAAGTAGAACATTAACCCTTTAAATCTATACATTTCTTGTGCTACTTTCCTAAAACCGACAAAATTATTCTTCCAATGCGAATGTTAGTTAATAAAAATGATGTTGTTGCATGTTAATTTCACTAAAAGCTAGAAAAAGCATCAACTTTGTTTATAAATCTGTAAAAAATAACAATTTTCATATTTATATAAGCGTTTCAGTCTTCTGTGCAGCTAACCTGAGGCTGTAGGCTAACAGCTAGCTTGTCTTTAAAAAGTAAAACTAACCTTCTGTGTGCAGTCCTCCACATCCACACGAAACTGACGGAGCAAACACCTTCGAGCTGAACAGCTTGGGTCTATATCCCGAAGAAGCTCCGCTGTTAGTCAGCATCCACAGGGAGCGGGTGAACGGCCGAGCCGTGGCAGAGCACGGGTTGCGCAGCGTCGAACAGCTGAGCGGCAGGACTCGCGCGGAGGCTCCCGGAGCGGCTGAGGAAAGACGAACAACAGCGGCTCCCGCCGCCCGGACAACTGACTTCAACATAACTGTGTAAAAATACAAACTTGTAACAAAAGAATAAATTAATTCAGCGCCGAGGGAAGCTCCTGTCTGCCCTAAAACTTAGTGCTGCTTCTTGAAGATGCAGGAAGCACGTGTGGAAGGACACTCTGACCTAGCGTCACTATGACCTCTGCACCGGAAGTAATGCTTAAAAAGCGAAGGAAACATTTCATCAACTACTTAAAACAGTTATAAGAAATATACATTTGTTCAATATAAATAAGGCCTACATTTCTAATAATGTATATTAAACATTTAACAATTAAAAACAATGCGATTATTTATTTAAAGGGCGCCCCTTGTGGTCACAACAAAAATAGGTCGTTCTAGTTGGAGTAAAAAACAAACAACAAATACAGAAAGCTGTTGCCACTAAATGTAAATCTGACTAATTTCATGAATGTGCTTAACAAATAAATATGTAGTGCATTTTCATTGATGAACCAGCTCATCTGAACAACTTATTTCTTTTTGGAAAAAAAAAAAGTTTGGAAACAGACTGTTATCTATTTTCCAAACTTATCCTAGAAAATAAGACCATTATGTGTACTTTTTTATATTTAAAGACTGCACAAAAATATTGCTCTCAACAATAAATAAAAGATTAAATTAATGTAATATCACAAAAACACGAGCATTTAGTGACTAATAAACACAAATCTGTTAACATACACTAAATTTTAAATATAATTTAAATAAGAATATTTGTGCAGTACAGTACTTAGTATTTGTTCTGGAGAACTGGCTTACACAGATTTTTTCTGTAATTTCCCTTCATGGGATCAATAAAGTAAGTGCCATTTATCAGTTGCATCATTTATACCTGCTGCTGCCAGAAGATGGCGCTGTTCTGCAATATAAATATTATTTTAAAAAGTTTGACCTGCTGGTACCTCCAGGTGCTGCCAAAGGTTGGAATATGATATATTGCCAAGAAGCATTGTTACGACAAACGCACATTTCTTTACTTGTGCTAAATTTATTAGCAGAATGATAATTTAAGGCAGTCTTCATGAAGGAGACCTTTTTCTTATTTGCCACCAAAAGGTGAAAACTAAGTGTTTTGCTCAGGTCTGTGTTTTTGTTTCTGTTAGCAAAATATCCCATCAACTAATAAAACTTTTGATAACATTTGCAGAAAGTAATTACTGGATGTACATCTACAACTGATCAGCTTAACTTTTGGAGTCAATCCAGTTTAAAAACACAACAACTCTGTCAGTCTTACAGATATTAACCTGATATTTGGCGTGGTAGTAGCTGAGGATGTTCTCCACCATATATTCTGACAACAGACTGCACAAGAAATTACATACAATTTTGCTAACAAGCATTTGGAGTCAACTTTGCTTGTCTGTTAGCAAAATATTTCATGAAGCACTGGATACAATTCTATAAAATTTTCAGAAAATACTCATCAGATGAACATCTATAACTGATTACCTTTTGGAGTTATTTCAAGTTAATCAGGCTGCCACAGAAATCATCACTTGCCAATCCAAACCTGGCTACAACTCAGTCAGTTTTAAACATATGGAGCTAAAAGTTGGTGTGGTAGTAGCCGAGAGTCACACTTGACCGCTACACATCAGCAAAACGTTGCCCTATTGCACAAACTTCAACTGTCCTTTTCTCTGATCTGATCAACTCTAGCAGGTAAGCTGGAGGAATTACTTCAAAGAACATGTTTAAATATTTGCTTGGAAAAGTGGAAGAAAATTTTATTAAAAATTTTAACAAGTATGGTTTTGAAAAACTAACCAAATGATATAATTTGAATGAACTCCTTCAGAGTTTGAACTGATTTCTCTGGACTTCATGCAGGCTGAGTTTAGGAAATTTATTCTGAAAAAAATTACTCTCTGCAAGCGCCTCACATGCATTTAATGTTTGTTTGCAAAGTTACAAATCTTTTCTGGGTGTTAATTGAGTCTTCCCTCTTCTTCAGATTAACAGGATTAACAGATTTAGACGACAGCCTGAAGTGTTTTTAATCTGCTGCCATCTGACAAGCAAAAATTGATGTGTTCATGCAGGTGTGTTTTAATTGTTTCTTAAAGTGAACACACAAGCCTGGAGCTCTGGAACTGACCCACAGCTGTTCCAGGAACAGTTAATATGAATGAAACTATTATTTGTCCAGTCTGTGTTTAACAGCTGAGGAGGATTCACCACCTTTTGTGGAGCAGCAGCTCATTTCACTTCTTGTTTAAAATGTGTTTTTTATTCTATTTTACTGTCGTCTGTTTTATAGATCAGGCTAAAAACTTGATATTGCATATATGACCCCCACACATACACAAAGCACCAGAACTGATGGTTGTGGCTGTTTAAGATGTTCTGGTATTTTTGGAATGATTATTAAAACCAAAATATTGTGTTGATGGAAAACAAAAAAACAGATCTGTTCTCAGTAAACAGTGATATTGAAACGAACCACATTCACATGCATGATGTCATATATGTACTAATCTCTCCAGGAAATTGTACTTTAGATGCTTTTTAAATTTAGAAATGATCAAAAGAGACCGTTTTGAGTAGAAGCTGTTTTGTGTGGAGTTAATAAACAAGCATATGGGAGCTGCTGGACTCTGAGTCAGAACACTGACAAATTACATCAAGACCAGAGGCCTATTGCACGAAACTAACATCAAAAATTAAGCTGGGATTTTGGTGCAAACCTGAGTTATTTAGGCTCTGAATTGGTTGCATGTGAGAGGAAGCACATATGTTTCCATGGTAACAGGTGCTCTGAAACTAACCTTGTCCCGAGGCACTCAGTCATTTCAGTCGGGTGTGTTGAAGCAGAGAATCGTCTGGAACATGCAGGACGGTGGATCATGAGGATCAAGGTTGAAGATGAACTGTTAGTCATTAAAACTCAAAACTACTGAACAAGAAATTTAAGTCAAAATAAAAAAAACCTCTTAAATTAACTTCAGAAGTTGATATATTTGTCTCATTTGCCAACCTTAGTGACAAACATTCCTCAGACTAGTACTGTGTACATCTTTGTGGACATATTTTGACATTATACTATGCTTATGAGGACATTCTTCCATTGTGTGGACATCTGTCTGGTTCACACAATAAAAAAAAAAACATTTGAGGTTTAGGTAAGGTAGGAATTCCGTTTAGGTTAGAATCAGGTGTGTACCTGTGAGGTTAGGTTTAGGGTAAGGCTGTAGAAATGAATAGAGGTCAATGCAAGTCCCCATAAAGATAGTTATAATAGACTGTGCAGATCTGAGTGACCGACTCATCTCCATGCATTCATTAGTGTGTGTGTGTGTGTGTGTGTTCAGCCGGAGACCGAACGCATGCTTTCTGACATGCATGTTGGTTGCTGCGTGCACAGGCTAAGTGTCGCAGGTAGACAGATGTAAAAGTATAAATGTGTCAAACGTTTTTTTTTTTAAGAAATCTTTTTCTGCTCATGAAAACCCATTTAGAACCACCCTATATAAACCCAAATCAATAACGTTTTTCTTATAGAAAGCCAAGTTTCTGAAGGCAAACAAAGTCAAGGTCAGATAACTGCTGCAATGCTTGTTTGGTTTCACAATCCAAAATAAAATCTGGAAAAAGAACTGGAGGAGCTGCATTTAAAATTCTGCTCCTCTGGTGAAGCTATCTGTGCTGCAAAGATGCATGCAAATCTTCAAGAAGCAGAAGCACAACAATAAAAAAAAGTGTTTCTCTCCAAGAAGTTCAGCAGAGTGAGATGAATAATTTTCAGGCAAGAAAAAAAAAAAACATTTCTAACACGAGGAGGAAGTCCGAGTTTCAAGTCCCGATATGTAGATTTGCTGCAGCGACACAAGTCAGATCCATGTCAGCTGGGAGGTAGAGGAAGTTTCCGACAGAGAAGATTCTGCTCAGTCCAAACAATTCACCCTGCGTCCTGTTAGCTTTTGGTCAGGTGCAGTTTGTGGCCGAAGTACTCGGGCGCCGCAGCCAGCAGCCAGTCTGCATCCACCAAACACAGACCCTTCATGTAGCAGCGGGACGTGTGCAGCAGCTCGTTGAAGACCACGTAGGCCGGCTTACACTGGAAGAGGACGGACGATGGGTGGATGGCCACGGTCTGGTGGGAGTCCAGAGCCAGGTAGGTCCCGTCCGGTTGAAGCTCCGCTGCGTTGATGAACATGCCGTGGGCGAGGCAGCGCCGAACGTTCCCCGTCTCGGCTCCGCACGACTCCAGCTTCAGGTTCAGCTGGAAAATACAGAAAGTTTTAGCTACAGATGTGCTCCAAATCCCTGCTGTGTTGGTGTAACTGAAAACTGTTCAGATAACGTGGTTACCTTCAGGTAGGTAGACTGATCAGAGCACAAAGGTTTTGTTTATAAAACATTAAAACGCCTAATGTATGAATTAATCTTAAACCACTAGTCTATCTACTATTTATTCATGTGTAACGTAAAAAAGACTAAACCCAAGAAATCATCCATTTTTTTCACTTGGAGGATTAGAAAGAAAGAGGGGTAGAATTAAACACGAGGATTAGATTTTTTAAACGTATTTCAAGCTCAAAAAATGGGTCACATTATATACACCTAAATGCAAACCTAGTACTTCTGCATAAACAAGATTCTAACAATGAGCTGAAGAACTGATGGCTTCTTGCATCTGCACAATATATCATCCAGATCATTTTCAATATCAAGATGTTTCCCTTGAGGTGCGTCAGCTAGCTGCTACCGCTGCTACCGCTGCTATTTACTCTGTAAATGACCAGAGTTCTGGATAAATAACTAATATAAAACTGACAGCAGTGTAATGGAGTATTATAGGTCTGGTGGGCTGTCAGACTGCCATCGTATTGAAGTATAACCCAAGCTTTAGTGTTGTTTGTTTATTTAGCCAGCGCCAGCTAGCATGGATGTTAGCATGTCATCAGCGCAGCCTTGTGTGAGCAGCAATGATAAACATCAAACTAGCAGATAAATTTAGTGGACGGCTCTACAAGATTGAGTACGGTAAGCATAGCATATCATATATATATATATATATATATATATATATATACACATACATATACATATATATATATATATATATATATATGTATATATTTATTTATTTTAACATTATATGCGCTGATTTCCAGGCTCTGGAAGATATCTTAGAAATCCGGATGGATTGCATGCAGCATGCCAGAAAAAGTAGCAGCGATTAAAACACAGATGCTCGTTGTTGCTGCCGAGAGTCTGCAGGAGTCGCGTGCGCTGTGATGCGGAAACTCGGCATAGTTTACTTGGCATCTGAAAAAACATTTCCTCAAAGGTATTTTTAATCTGAAGAGGACTGGAGGGAGAAGTGGTTTGTATTAGGAGCTCAGCAGACACGGTTTTCACCGGATGTTTGCTAGTTGTTGCTGCTGATAGCCTGCAGGAGTCGCGGGGCGGGCCGGGGGTTGGGGAGGTGTGCTCTGTGATGAGGAAGCTCGGTTCTTAGACCCAGCCCAGGGGAGGAGATATTACCAAAAGGTGGTTCTAGACCCAACTGGTGGTTTTTGCTCTCCTGCCTGACTGCCTCAGGACAGCACAGGATTTCTCAAACATGCATGAATGAGTCAAAGTAAGACTCTGGACATGTTTTTGATGAGAGAATAACATTATAACATGATATAAAACTCAAAAAAGTTGATTTCACATGATATTGCTCCTTTAAAAATGGCCAAACTGTCATTATATAATGTGGTTCTGATTTCACACAATATTTACAGTTTATAGAGAAAATAGCAGGTTTGTACCTTCAGGCAGATTTCTCGGAGTTGAGCCTGAACTTCTTTGGCCAGACTCATGTTCCTGCTGTTGACAAAGTTTGCTCGACACCACTCCTTCAACAAGCACAAATTTGACATATTTAAAATGATTAAGAAGCAGTTTTTTTCTGTTTTCTTTAAGAACTTTTTGTTTTTCCATCAAACCAACCTTGTTACCGCTGACTTTCTTGAAAGCTCTGTAAGTGTTGAGCAGGGTCATGTGGTCCCCTTCACTAGACGTGAACTTCTTGCGTGCGGCGAGCACCTCGACCCAGCGGGCCGGAGGGTTGTACAGCACACTGTCCACCGACAGAAGGGACACGATGCTCAAGATCTCCTCAGAACAAGAATAATCTGGAGACAGCAGGATGGTCTGGGACACACAGTAAACAAGACATTTATTGTAGGGCTGCACTGACTGCAGTTTTCTGGCCGATCACTGATCTTTAAACACACAATACACCTTCAATGTTCCAATATTAATTCGTTGGTAAACACCAGACAATACCCTTGAAACAATACAAACTTGTTTTAACTGGACACTAGGTAGTGCTCTGAAATATAAATGAAAAGTTTAGAGCATTGATGTTCAAACTACTAAATTAAAAGGGCAACAAATTGGTGATATTCATAACATGGCACAGGAGTCATGACACAATATACTGCCAAACTGTAAGCAAGGCCATATATTGCCATTTTTTCTCCTAAATTCTAATGGTTCATATTTCTTACTACATCCATGTTTTCAGTGGTTAGGTCAAATGTGCCAATAAATAATTTGCTAATAATATTGTGGCAGCATTTTAGATTTTGTAATATAAATTTATTATAAAAAATATGGTCACCCATCACACTAATAACAGCCTATATCTTGTGCTGAAGTTCAGTATACAGATGAAATGAAGCTGATGTGTTTTTGTCACAAGGCATTGTAAGGGGGGAGCGTGACTACGCCAGTCATTTCAATGCACTCAGTGTTTTATATGGTCATTGCATTTGGTCACTTCAGTACCGTTCTTCTGGGACACCCTCCAGCTCAGGTCATTCGACAAATGCCAACCTGCTTTCTGTAACATGACAGCTCTGTTAGAAGACTGCAGCTGGGAGAAAGAACGTCTCATATGGGACCCTTCAATTCGTCTGAAAATACGGGACAGTTGGCAACTCTATTTCAGCTTTGAAGGCAGCGGGTGACGGTCAAATCGTCTCAGATTCAGCCATCGATACTTAGAGCTAACGTTTGAGCTAGCATTAAAAGTCTCTGGCTCCTCAGGAGAGGAGGAGCCAAATGGCGAGCTGACTGCTGCCAACTAGCGGTCGGAGGCTAAACTACAACACTAAAATGAACCGCTGGCATGACAGTTTTCATTTTAAGCCTTATTTAAATATGGATACAGGACTTCAGAGAATCGATACAGTATCAGAAAATTAAATATTGCGATATTTCAGTTTATCGATTTTGTTTTACATTGCTACAAATTGAACTAAAAAAAATCAGTTCTTTTAGGCTTTCATTTTTCACATTTTAAAAAACAAAACTTGCACAACAAGTTAGAATACAGACCTGTTTTAAGCCTCTTAACAAAAATAAAGTTCGCACAAGGATTGAAGTCAGTTAAAGACAAACAAACAAAACCTAAACCACCAACTAAGGTTTAGGTTTCCTTGTATTGCAAAAAAAAGCTCAAATGAAGCTCATTTGGGCTTATTTTAAATGTAAAGACAATCTAAAAAATAACCTGCAAAAGCTTCCAAGGCAAAAGATCCTAAAAGTCAAACATTTTACAAAACATAAAGTGCAGCATGTGTAACATTTTGAAAGTCAAAAGTTAATAAGAATTAAGTCACCCCTCTTTCACAGCAGAGCAACAAGAGACAGTGATTGATTTTTTTATACCTTTGCAGAGGTAGATAAGATCGGTGGATAAAATCAGCTTCTCATGTAAGTATCGGCCGATCACCGATCACCCAAAATTATAGAAGTCAGGGTCGATTATAGACTTTAGATTATAATTCATTTTACCTCTACTTTGGTAACACAAATGTACAAAACAAAATATTGAGCAGATGTAAACAAATGGTACCTTGGAAAATCTAGGCTCAAGAGGGAAACTGGCCATCTTCTTCCCCAGGGAGGTGAGGAGAACCTGCTCCTCCTTCTTCTCCACAGCTCCCAGCAGCTCCAGCTGCTTCACCGCAGCACGGACAGCCTCTGGGATCAACAGAACACATTCACTCCTAACACATCCACCGGAGAGGCAAACTGATTTATGATCAACAGTGTCTTACCTGGAGAAGGTTTGGACATGAAATCAAAGTTCATCACATCTGGAATCCCAAGTGCCATGAGCTGCAGCATCACAGCAGCCAGGTTACACCTGCAGGACCAACAGGAGAACATTTACCCACTTTGACCTGAACACGTCAAGCACACGGACTCTGGACCCTACCTCTGGATCTCAGGTACAGTCATGGGGATGAGGTTGTCGAACTCCTGCTCGGTGTAGAGACGGTAGCAGAAGCCGGAGTCCTCCCTGCCAGCCCGACCCGCTCGCTGCCACGCTTGGGCCTTAGAGACCCGCTGCACCGCCAGCACCTCCAACCCGCTGTCTGAGAACCACACGAGAACCGTCACTGAGGGTTCCTCAGAGTCAACTAAGTTTGTTGAAAAGTTAGAATAAAGAAGCAGGTTTGATCAGTTTCAAACATTTCAATAAGTTTTAACCAGCAGTACGAGCTGAGAACCACAACTTTAAATAATTACGGTCAAAGATGTTAGGGAGGGTCAATCATATTTAGATGCTTCGCAGATATGAAGTTCATTTTCAAATAGCAAAAAGTCATTTTATTTATGTTAATCATGAATCTGACAAGACGACAAAGTGAGCTTTACGACAGGAAGTACAGCAAATCAAGATAATTCAACTGCAACCTTCTGAATCGTTCTCAAATCAAATTATGAGGTGATCAGATTGGGGTATTAAGTTTGAGCAGTTTATCCAACTTTGGGGTTGTGCCCATCTAAAGAGTTATAACATATATTTACAGTTCTGAAAAGAAGAGTTCAATTCATCAACTGCTTTACTGAAATAAAGTGAGTGTCTGGACAGAAACGTCACCAGGATTGAAACGTTTGGCCTTCACCATCCCTGTGTCGATGACGTATTTGATCCCAGAGATTGTGACTGATGTCTCAGCGATGTTGGTGGCGAGTATGACCTTCCTACAGCCCTAAACAACAACAAAGGAGACAAGCATAAAGATGTATAATATAAGAACGGCTTGAATAAATAAAATAAAAAACACTGTAAAGAAGTAGAAATCTGTGTTTAGATCCAGCCTGTTGAGTTTACCTTTGGTGCTGGCTGGAAGACCCTGAGCTGCAGGGCTGGGGGCAGTGCTGCGTATAGAGGGGTGACGACCATTGGACCGCAGCCATCAGGGAGGTGCTTGGCGATGTCTCGGCACGTCCTCGCCAGAGCCTCGATCTCCTCTTGTCCCGTCATGAACACTAAGATGTCATGAGATGGTGGAGCCTCCTGATTTAATGCAACAGCAGGTCAAGAAATATATAATAACATTTTTGACACAAGATTTAACTCGTCATCCCACAGCAGCAAGGAAAAACTAGAGAAATGACTTCTTCTGCCAACAGGTAGTTTAAACACAAATGTGTTGTTAAAGCTAAATAAAGCAGAAGAACTAAAAACAAAAAGGAGCAAAAGGCTGGCTTAAAGTATTACAAGGTTAACTAAAAGCTAAAAGTAGCAAACAGCTAGCTAACTGCAACATAATGCAAACTAAACGCTAAAAGTAGTTATATGCTAGCTAAACGTATCAAAGGCTAGTTAAGTAGCAAAAAGCTGGCTAAAAGTAGCAAAAGGCTAACAAAAAGTATTAAAAAGTTAACTTAAAGCTAAAAGTAGCAAAACACTAACTAAAAGTATTAAAAGGGATAGCTAAGATGTAAACGTAACAAAAAACTAAACATACCAAAAGGCTAAATAAAAATGAAAAGTAGCATAAGAAGTATGTAGAGGCAGATTTCAAAGAGAAAAGTGATTTTGAAGAAACTCAAAAGATAATTTATAGAGCACCAATTCACAACTAAAGTCATCCAAGGACACCAAACAAAAGACAAACATGTCTAAATCACAAAATTGTTAATAAAATAAAATCTAATATTTTGAAACATATAAAAGTGACAAAAACAAAAAGTGTTAGCACGTCTTCTGAATGAACTGCACGTTAATTTATGAATATGGCTAAAATAGCATCAACTACTCAGAAGTAATTAGACTGCATAAAGAACCACAGTGATGACGATAGACTTTCTGCTGCTCAGGTAAAAACCTACCTGATGGATTTGGAAGACAGAAACGAGCGCCGCCTGCAGGTAGTCTGACTGAGGCTGCTTGGTGTAGTAGATCTGGATGGGGTGCTGCCTCCCCTCCAGGTACAACACAGGCGACTTGTTAAAGTACTCCGAGAACAGATCCACATCCATTGTGGCAGACATCACTATGACCTGCACAGGTGAGGGGACAAAACACCCAAATCTGCTAAATGCAATAAATGATCGGCAGTTATTGTTTATTAAGCTCGGTCTGTCCTCTGACCTTCAGAGGAATCTTGTTTAACTCCCTGCGCCGGCGCTGAGCAGTCTTCACCACACCAAACAGCACGTCAGTGTGCACGGTGCGCTCGTGAGCTTCATCCAGGACCACCACAGTGTAGCGCAGCAGTAAGGGGTCTCCGATGGCCTCGCGGAGGAGCATCCCATCAGTCATAAACTTCAGCTTCGTCTCAGACGAGGTGACATCCTCAAAACGCACCGTGTACCCAACCTAAAGGTTAAAGAAGTGTTACTTTAAAACTTCAGGTCAAGCCAGGTTTGTTTGTACGACATCACTTGTCCACAGAACAACTTTACTAATATAGAGAAATACATTAAAACAACAAAAACAGAAAACTATTAGCATTACATCATTCATATACTGGATTAAAATAAACAAACAAAAGATAAATTGTACAATAACCTACAGGTTATATAGGTGTCTCGAGAATACCAATCAGTTTTGCCAAACTCCTCACACAGAGCCAAGAAACTACTTGAGTTTCCCTGCTCCAACACACCTCAGTGATTTAATTACCTCTTCAAGTTCTGCAGAATACTGTTAATTCGTTTAAATCAGGTGTGTTGGCTCAGAGAAACCTCTAAAGTCCTCTTAAGTCAAATAAATCCTGGTCCTCAAGAACGACTATTCTGCATGTTTTAGAGGTTTCTCTGCTTCAACACACCTGATTTTAATGAATGAGTGATTGATTGACTTCTGCAGAACTTGAAGACCCGTTAAGAGGCAGGGAAACTACAAACATGTGCAGAACACCAGGACTGGACACCCCGGTGCTAACCAGAACTTCAAGTACCAGCTTCCCGAGCTGAGTCCTCTTCTCCTCAGCCACTCTTCCTGCCAGGGAGATGGCGGCGACTCGACGTGGTTGAGTGATGGCAACCAGGCCGAGCCTGCCGATGCCGGCTTCATACAGATACTGAGGGATCTGAGTGGTCTTCCCTGAGCCAGTCTCACCTGAAGACACCACAAAGAGAGGGTTGTACTCAGAAAGACAAAAACAAATAATAAATATAAAAAAAGCAATATTTTTGAACACTGCGTTTCATAACAGCTCACTTATAAGAAATGTTCGTACAACTTAATATAACCCAAATCAGACCAAAAGTTACAAATAGTGTTTGCCTAGCAGTAGCAGCTAGCAGTAGCGCTTATGTTACCGATAACAATAGCGTTGTGGAGCTGTCTGAACTGGTTCAGCAGCTGAGGTTTCGCCTGGTAGATTGGAAGTTGTTTCCTCTGGACGTCAATCGGAGTGGTCACATTGTTGGTATTGTTTCCCTTTCTGGGCAACAGCATTCCAGGTTTGTTTTTCTCCAGGCGGAAAAACACGGACCCCGGCTTGAATTTCTTGGCCGGAGGAGGGTCGGGGTCGTGGGGCATGATCCAGTAAAGGTGGGTCCGGTCGGAGAAGCTCTGCGGCTCCTTCTTATGTTGAACAGAGGACAGAAAAAAGTTTGTTTGTGTCTGTGTGTGACAGGCGCACGAGCGTCACTGCGGATGTTTTGCTGCATCTGCGAAAACGTCACACCACGTGGTCCGAGCCCGCGCACACATTTGACGTCACGGTCACGATTTTTCTCTTTTTTTAACGTCAGATAAATTGTATTATTTTTTTTCCATAGTCGTGTATATACGGCTCTGCTTTAATAATAGGAAAGAGGATTAGGGCCACTGGGAAATAAAATCTGACTTTAATCTCAGAATTGAGAAAAGAAAAATATTGGTGGAGACAAATGTCAGAACTAGATATTGGGAGCATTATAAAGGCAGATTAACATTCAAAACACACAATTTGTTGTTTCTTATTTTATGACACTTTTTACTTTTTTTTGGACTGGTTAAACACAGGAAATGTGGAAATAAAAATGTTGTCCAGCAGAGGGCAGCATAAACCAACAACGATCTTTGAAAGTTCTCAGTGGAATCTATTATTATTATTAATATTATTATTACTTTTTTCTTCTTTTATAGTGTATGTAGACACGCATTATTTTTTTAATCCAATGTCACCGGACAGGGTCTGTACAAATGCATTTTTGGTGAGATGAAAAGAATATGTTGCGAAAAGAAAATTTACTAATAGTGTCTCTCAAAATATTTTGAGTCGCTTTCAAAGAGAGACAAAGAAGAGTCAGAGTTTATTGTTCTGATAAACAAAAACCAGGAAGTTTCCCTCTTTTAAATAGTTCCCCTTTGTCATCACTTGCTGTTTTCAAGTTCAAATGACAAAATGGGCAAAATTGCGTGGATGTCAAATTTCATAAATATAAAAAAGTTTTCTTTTGTATTTGCAAAAGCATGTCTTTAAAGCAACAGTAACATTTTATAATTTTCTTCTCCACTCCTTTCTGTGTGGAGTTTGTATGTTCTCCTTGTGAGCTCCCAGGTTTTCTCCAGGTACTCCGGTTTCCTCTCACAGATATACATGTTAGGTTAATTATTAACTCTAAATTGCTCCTAGATGTGACAATAAGTGTGAATGGTTGTTTGTCTCACTTGTCTCAATGTGGCACTGTGATGGACTAACCTGTGCAGGGTGGACCTCCTCTTGAACAGTGACTGCTGGGCACCAGCTCCAAGTGAACCAGAGAGGAAAAGATCTGATAAAGAAAATAAATGGATAATGTCTTTAGGGCTTATGTGTTGAAAGACTCTGCTTTAACCACACCAAGTTTTAGTTCTATTTTTGTAAAACCATCTGAGTTACAGCTATTTTTGTGTTCCATAAAGTCATTTAGATATGGCAGGTTGAATCCTTTAGGCTGTATATTAATAAATGTTTGACGTAACGCGAGAGGTCATAGAGGGAAAAGGAACAAAGTTACTGGTTGGCTTGTTCCAGTACATATTTTGAGTCCTGCCTTCTTCATGTAAAGCACATGTAAAACTAAAGGCTATCCTGCTCACCAATAATTTTTAAAATTGATTTAATTTAAAAATAGATTTTATATAAATTGTAAACTTTAAATTTATGATTCAATGCAACAAATAAACACATTTAAAAAGAAAAAGATAATACTGTTGTCTTTAAGTAACCGTGGCCCCCTAAACAAATATTTGGAATAGCCCTGTATTAATATCTCAAATTATGCTACTTTAAAGCCAACATTGACCATAAAATACGTCTCCCATAATGCATGTTGATTATGCATGGGAACACACTGTTGGAAAGTGGGAGAGTTCAGAATTCAAGATGGCAGCTACTCACCACAACTAAACTAACTAAAACTCTCTTACTTTTACTTTAATAGTATTTCTGTATTGTTTATTTCACATTTAGTCATCGTACATGTAGTACTTTTCAGAGGACGTGTTAAAACACTGTTTCTATGCAGGAAATACCACATAGAGCTCAGGAATTAATTGTTAGCAGTGCTTAGCTGTAATGAAATGAGGAGCATGACGTTTTGCGTTTAGTTAAAATAAAACATGAAATGTCAGTTATTATAAGCGGTCCTTTTGAGGTAATCATAATTAGTAAAATATTTAATCTCAACCTATATATATATATATATACACATATATACTTGTCTCAAAAGAAGTATCTGAACAACCAGCCGTGGCGTCTGCTCTGCTGTGTCAGAAGATGAATTTACACGATCAGACAAGAGAAACAAATACTTGAGTGTGAACGTATCTTTCATGGACATTGTGGAGACAGGTTTTTAAACTGTAGTTGGTCTAAGCAGTTCAAGTGCCTGCATGTTTGTTGTGAAGAAACAGGTCATTGAGAAAATCACTGGAAATGATGCAACAATTCCTGCTACCAGCTGGGTACTCACAAATACTTCAGTTGTGTCAGGTCCTCTGGGTGGGTTCTTTTATGCTGAAATACTTTTTCAGATTGATTAAAGAAGTCTTTTGGACAAAAAATGAAATGTTTTAAAATCCTCTTTAAGTCAGAGTCAGCAAAAGTCATGGCTGATCTGCTTAGATAAAACCTGGCAGTAAATTAGGATTATCTTCAGTTTATGTTAATAATACAGTTCTGTAGACGATCAGTTTTAAACAAGATGTTAAACAGAGAGCCGTGCACTGCAAACATACTTGATGCTTGTCTTTAAGTGTTAGGAGAAATATCTCTCCGACTTCTTTGTAAAACAGAAAATAGCACCACGTTAAAGCTGCAAACTTTTTCTGATTTTCAGAGGCTGACTCCTGCCTAAACTGGAACAGATATTGTGTACCATCATCACATTTAACCATTAAAACATCTCCATGACTATTGAATAAATTACCATGAAATTAGTTACAGAATTTCTCTGAACTGAAACCCCCAAGGGGACCTCAAAAAATTAAGTAATAATATTACAGATACAAAATTTGATTGATCTTTTTAAGTAACAATTAAACTCTTAACATTGCCACAATTACAGTTTTAGTATCACTGCAGTGCAATGAACAGTGCCCTAGATTTGACATTCACAGAACTAATTTGCAGCAGCAAGCTGTTAAATTATTGGTGACCTATAAGAAAAAAATGCTTCATGAAGTGTTTGTAGCATTACATATTTAATTATATTTGTTTGTCAACAACATTTCTTTTTTGGAGTCATAGTTAATCGTATTTGTAGAAGAAAAAAAGTCTTAAATCATTTGACTAAATTTATGTATTTCAAAGAACACATTCAGCAAATAAACCATGATTGTAATCAGAATTAGTTCCATCTCCATCAACTGAAAGACCCCCCTCTCCCCAGCGACATTTTCCAGCTCGTCCTGAGAGACCCCGAGGCGTTCCCAGGTCAGAGAGGATACATAATCCCTCCAGCAAGTCCTGGGTCTTCCCTGGGAACTCCTACCAGTGGGTCATGCCTGGAACACCTCTAAAGGGAGGCATCCAGGAGGCATCCTAATCAGACAAACCAACTCAACTGACTCCTTTTGATGTGGAGGGGCAGCGGTTCTACTCTGAGCTCCCCCCTGGATGACAAAGCTCCCACCTTATCTCTAAGGCTGAGCCTGGCCACCCTATGAAGAAAGATCATTTCAGCCACTTGTATCCAGGATCTCGTTCTTTCAGTCATGATCCATGCCTCATGACCAAAGGTGAGGGTTGGAACGTAGACAGACCAGTAAATTGAAAGCTTTGCCTTTCGACTCAGCTCCTTCTTCACCACAACTGACTGAAGCAACGCCTTCATTACTAAAGACGAGACCCCTATCTGTCGATCCATCCCACCATCACTTGTGAACAAGACCCCAAGATACTTAAACTCCTCCACTTGAGGCAGAGACCTTTAGAGTCTTTTAAAAACCAGAGATATTTTTTTTCAGTGCAAAGATTGTAAAAACTTTATTCTTGGCTGTGCACATTATTTTGTTGGCCACCTAAAACCCAACCAGGTCATAGCCACTTGTCCTTGCTTTATACCAACGGTACCTTTTTTTATGATTTAATCTGCTAGAGTATGATTTAGAAATTACAAGAAAGAGAGGCAAATTTGGACCAGTTTTTAAATAGTCATTGTTCATCACCAGCTTGGTTTTTAGATCTGGACATTTGGAGCCTCAGATATTTCCTGACAGGAAAATGCAGGTGTCAAAATACAGCTTTAGCACTTCAGAATTGTGGAAACTCAACAGAGACGTGTTTGACACCCTCGCAACCTCTCTATAACTATGTTGAGAGGAAATTTGTCACACAACATTTTTGAACGTGTTCTTTGGCCCAGAGAGTGGCACTGGCAACAATATGATACAATCTAGACAGACGTTCACAGAACATCTTTGCAAAGCCTGCAGAACAATGAGGTCTATATCCATGTTCCTCTGTACTTATGTTCCCTGGTGCCTATAGTTGTCTCAATTCAGGGGTTGCAGCCCATGGAGGACACACTTTCTTGAAGTTCACGTAGGCTGAATCTAATGGCTGTGAAATGAGACTGTCTTGTCTTTGGATGACATATGTTTGTGTGACCACGCACTACCCCTCTACCATAGTGGTACATTTTATATCCCATAACCCACAAATGCCTAAAACTTAAAATGCATCGGATCATGCTTTCCGGGTATCTGGGAAAGGTAGCAGGAAACGTAGGAATGACTTCAAGCAATGTTGGAATAATGACACTTTAAGGCATTCTGCTCTGGCTCCACATCTGACAGCTGTTGACTTTGTTTGAATTCCCTCATTTCTGGCATCAAAGTACTCTAACATAATACTGTCGGTTTTTGTTGACACGTGCTTATGATGTTTGTCCTTTCACTAATGACTCTTTAACTTCTTTATGTTTCTTTTATTATCTGTAGCTTCTTAAATCTGTCTCAGCCTCTTCCAAGACTTGTCCTTATTAAGCTCCACCGTGGCTTCGGCTGAACTCTGACAAACCAGATATTTCTGGTTGATATAAAACACACTGCAGTACTTCAGTGTAAGAATGTTGCCACAAACAAGAGATTCAGAACTCTAGTTCAGTGTGTAAAAAGTGGACACTTAGAGATTTTACGTAATACTTTGGAAGTACTTTGCAGTGTGATGGACTTGTCAAGGGTGTACCATGCCCCTTGCACAGTGATGCTGGATGTGGGCACCAGTGACCCTGAAAGGAAGAAGCAGGTAAAGATAATGAATGGATACTTTGGAAATTAATTTATAGAGTTTAAACACAAGGAGTGTACATTCATTTGGTGTTCCTCAGATTTCTTTACTTTGGTTGAACTGGTTGTGGCCCACACACTCAGCTCATGCACTGCAAAGAAAGGCAGGTCTTTGGTGGCCTTTATCTGGTTTACTAGAGGTGGCCCACACATGGGCCAGCACGAGGCCTGCTGCAGACATACAGGTCACCCTGAGCTGGCCCGGAACAGTTTTTAGTACTGACACCAGATGTTAACCTAATGCAGCTATACTTTATTAGAGCCATTCAAGACTCGTTCAATCCCAAACCATTATACATCAACAATCACAATAGTACAGTTATATGAATAATGTTTGTTTTTAACAGAATAACTTATTCTAAATAACAACATACCATCCATCAATTTTCCTAACCTGCTTTTTCCTTTTGGAAAGATAGTGCCTATCTCCAGTGGTCAGTGTGTGAGAGACAGGGTTCACCCTGGACAGTTTACATGGCCATCTCAGGGACCCATAAAGACCAACAATCATTCACCCTCAACTTGGGACGATTTAGAGTTACCAATTAGCCTAACATTCATGTTTTTGGTCAATGGGAGGAAACCAGAGTACACTGAGAGAACATGCAAACTTGACCCAGAAAGGTCAAAACGGGGATTCAATCTGGCAATCTTCTTGCTAAAAGGCAACAGCTCTATCAACTGAGCCACCGTGATGCGGCCGCCCAATTCAATTCAGTTTATTTATACAGAGACAAGTCACAATGAACGTTAATGTAGGGAACCATCTAAGGAAGTCAGCAGGTTGTGTTGAATTTTCCCTTCGTTGAAGCCTCCCATCATGAGCAGTACATTGACAACAATGGAAAGAAAAATAATTCCTTTTAAGAGGAAGAAACCTCCAACAGAACCAGGCTAAGGACTGGCTGGGGTTTGAGAGGACAGAAAATAATGGTATAGAAAACCAAAACATTCACCCTCTCACTTCAGGACAATAGGTCATCACTTCATTTCACCTGCAGGTGTTTGGTCTGTGGGAGGAAACCTGAGTACCTGGAGAAAACCCACACATGCATGAGGAGAACGTGCAAACTCCACACAGGAAGAACTCAGGTGGGTTCAGGTGTTCTTGCTATGGGACGACTGCTCTAACCACTGCTCCACAATGCCACCAGGCAAACATTCTGTCAAAATAAATAACTCTAAACAATTGTTAACTGTTTTAAACATCACTCATTTAATACTGAGAGAATGTGGACAGTTGGTGTTTTTACTCTGAAGAACTAAAGAGAATTAGAAGAGGGATGGTGGTGAGTGAGACTCCAGACTCCAAGACTTATCTTGATGGTTCACACTTAATGAAACATGTATTCTTGTTCAGATAGCATCACATATAATCAGTACCATCACCGTCACTGCAATCACTGGATGAACATTTGCAGATGATTCTCGTTTTGCAGTCAACCCATATCCAGATTGTAGCTAATCAAGCTTACCCAACACAAACATGGCTCTAACTCTGTTAGTTTTACAGATCCTAATCTGAAAAGTGATATAGTGGTAGCTCAGAGTTCTGTAGAGACACATTCTGCAAGAACTAACAGGAGATGTTGCAAAATTCCATCAGATCGCTCTAACAAGTTGTCACTAAAACGGCTTTAATTCCATCCTTCTTCAACATAAGATGATCTTGGTTTAAAACTCAGCATAAAAGGCAATGAGTCACATGCAAAATGTCACAACATTACAAAGATTCTGCATAAGAAAAGTAGTTTTCTCTTTGGACACCATTTTTTGTCTTCTCCCATTTATTCCCACTGCTTCAACTTTTGAATAATTGCGTATTTGCCCCTTTCCTTCCTCTGTGAAAGAAGATTAGAAAAGCAAAGCAGCTCCCGGCAGAAGAATGTGAGCGAAAGAGCTGAAGAGACAGTGCCTGCATCACCCCCACCCAAAGTGATGATAAAGTATAAGAAGGCTTAACGTCTGGAAAATGGTGACAGAAGAGCAAGCAAATAAGCTGAAACTGTGTGTTTGTGTTGCCGTCTATCTCTGGCTCGCATGCAGGAAGAGAAGCGAGTCGGGGAAGATGATAAGGTTTGGTTGCTCTGAGCAAGGAGGAGGTCCGGTGCAACAACTGTAGAGTTATGCAAACTTAAAAAAAAATAAAAAAATACAAGTTGATACTAAATTCCAACAAACGTCTTTTATTGAAGCAGTTAATAAAGACGGAAGATGTGCAAACGCAGCTGTGTGAGGAGGCAGTCATGACCTGTGCTCAGAGAGGGAGGGGAGCAGAGCAGGAGGAAGTCCTCCACTTCAGGACTTCTCATGAGACGTGTCAGACGTCAGAGGAGGAGGCAGAGTGAGGAGCAGAAACGGAGGCAGCCAGAAGAGGAAGAAGAGACTTTTGCAGGTTTCCTTTGTTTTTTTATGAAATTGAGGTGACACGACAGACCCTGCCCCTCCGTGGGTCAACTGGTGAAAGAAGATGAAGAGCCAGATCACGAACGCCCTCTCTGACTTCTTCTTTGAGTACGAGACCCCCCGCCAGGTGCTGGTGAGGAACAAGAGGGTGGGAGTGGTGTGCCGGCTCATCCAGCTGGGGGTCCTGGCTTACATCATTGGGTAAGACTCACCTTTTATCTTTGCGGTTCAGATATCATCATTTACCAGGTTTTGGCTCAAAGATTCCACTTTTAAACTAAGTAAGAAAACTCAGAATGTAAGAAAGGAAGATGTCTTGTTTGATGTCTGACGGGTGCCAGGGTGGGACAGATAGACGGACTGGGGACATGCATCCTGTTGACACAGCAAACACAAACTGCCAACCAAGAACAATGAGTGGCAGCTGTGGTTGAAGATCAGGAGATAACAGAACACATATTTCCTGCATTTCATAAGCTGAGGCAGAAACCTCCTGCCTGTTTGAAAACTAACGTTTGACCCACCACCTCTGAACACGTGTCCCAACATGTTGGGAGCTCTTCTCAAGAAATTCCTTCAAAAGAAGGGAGTGGATTATTTAATGGGCATGCCGAAAGTATTTATTTGTAGCTATACGCATGGCTTGTTTCAGGATTGGCGTTAATAGGAATGTTTTTTTTATTTTCCCTCCTTGTCTGAGCAGCAGAACCTGCAGGACTGACGGAGACGAACACGCTCAGGCATAATGTTTGCACAGATAAAGATCAAGAGCTGCAGATTGTGTTGCCCAATTCAGCCAGCTGTCTTCTGCCACTTTAGTTGATCACAAAGAGAAATAAAAAGAACATAATTTGAAGAGGTTTGCATGCTGAATGAAACTGATCCGATGTGGTTTGAATGATTTAGAGTTGAAAAACAAAAACAATGTGACAAATACGAGTTTTCATTTGATCCTTTGATGTGAAGGTTCTCTTTGAATATTCTCATCTCTGCCTCATTCCACCTCTGTCACCTGCTTCTATCCGACCACATTAAGGTTGGGCGGTGACGTCTGGTTGAGGGAGATGTAATTAGAAAGCCATCCTGCTTCTCCTCCTTCAGTTCTAACCTCCACTGATCAGGTCGGAGCAGAAGTCAGCCCGTTTCTCTGAGCGACCAATCAGAAGACGTCTGGTTGTCAGGAATGTTCATGTTCAGATTAACGTTCTGTTGGCCTCAACATGTGGTCAGCAGAAAGCAGAATTATGGTTTTTACATCATGGCGAGGTGTTTAGGGTAATTGTTTTCATTAACCTCATGAAAAGAATCTCACACAAGTAAACAATTTAATTGGATGCGAGTGTATGGAAGCCAAGAATGGCCATGAATAGTTTTATCTTACTCTAGTTAAAAAAAATAATATTGAGATAATGAGATAAATAACTTTTTTAATTGTTCCATAAGAAAACAAACTTTTCTTCATCAAAATAATAAATAATTTAACAAATTTAAAAAAGTTTCACATTTCTTAAGACTGTGAATTATCTATCATATTTTCTTTAAGTAATAAATTCCCATTACTCCAAAATAAATGGAATAAAAAATGTAAACAAGACTTACTGCAATTTAAATGACTACAAATATAAAAATAGCTCACTTTTACCACACTATGTTATTTAGAGGAAAACTGTTATCTTGAAATAAGTGTTTTTTCAATAAAACAGACTTGTTAGCTTAAGATAAGATTTATAACATGTAAAATATGAAGCAGCTTGTTAAACATGTCCTTTCTTAGCTTCCTTAATAAAACCAACTGTTCTGCAGTTAAACAATTGAACCTGTCATTTCCAGAAAACATCCGTTTTTTCAAGACAATGAAAATAAAAAGCTCAGTTATTTTTCTGATTGTAAAATAAAAAACTTGACTTGAGATTAGGTTTCCAAGCATGTTTAGCTTCTATAAAAAAAACAAGCTTTATGTGAATCTAAATAACTAAATATATGAAACTGTTATCTGATAAAAAAAAGGGAGCTTGTCTTCACAAATAAAGAACTTGTTATCTGGAGAGAACGTCATAAAAAGAAATCATTTCTCAGCACGGGACTTTCAAACAAACAGAACCGAAACAAACCTCCAAGCTAACTTCATTAGCTAAAAGCAACGTCCTGATATCTGCTGATAAGTTTTTCTTTTGTTTTTATTAGTTCAAGAAAATGAGCTTGTTTTCTTGATAATAGGTTACTATCGTTACTTATTTATATCTGGAAAGACTTGTTTTGTTGCAGAAGCCAAGTCAGAAACACTCACACCTGTTTGATTGCTCGTAAACACAATCAGCCAATCACATGGCAGCAAGACTTCAACGCTCAAACTGAGATCTGCAGTGTGGGGAAAAAAGTAGATTTACTGACTTTAAACACAGATATGTGATGGTTTAATCTGAGTATTTTAGGCACTGATTTGGGTCTTTAACACAAAACTGTAGAGTTTGAATGTGACATCATCATCATTATCGGCTGAATAGTCTTTAGTGTGATTAAGCACATGAACCAAATGCTCAACTACAGAATATACATTTCCTGTTAAAATGCAGTGTGAATGCTCAATGTTGAAAGATTTTTCCTGAAAGCTGCAAAAGAAGCTGAAAATGTTTTCAATAGTAAAAAAAATGACTGAAAAAACGGAATAGCTGAAAAAGTACAAGTTGCTGAAATACCAAAGAATCATAGCAGCTATAGCATAAATGAGCTGAACATTTTGATACATGAATTGTTGAAATAGCACAAAAATTGTGTAACATGTTATGTGATGAAAAACATCCAGATGAAAAATGCATGATCTAAACTGTGTGATTGCCTGATGGCGTAAACACTGTAAAGTGGGCTGTGGTTGTATTATAATCAGCTGCACCTAATAATTGTAAAAATAACCAGCATGCTCTTGAAAACGGATTTTTTTTAAATAATCTTTTTGTGTCATTCCACCACTTGGAGTTTTCCCTGAATGCATTTTCTTCTCATTCTGATCTGTGCTAATCTCAGTGCTGCAGAACCATGAAGTAAAGCAGTCTGAACATCAAGGAGCTCCAGTTTTTTTCCTGTCTGTATTCACAGAAGCAATTCTCTTCTTCTAATATTTCAGTGCTGATCGTTTCCATTTTTTCATTAATTCACTCATTTTTCTTGTCTTATTCGATTCACGCTGGGATTTGAATTCCTCTCCCCGCTGATAGAAACCCCCCTTTTAGTGCATAACTCATTTCCCAGAGCTGTTTAAAAGATGTTTCTGACCGAGGACGATCAAATACATGATGAAACACACATTCTTTCAGCCGGAGTGTGTGTTTCTCACACCCATATGTAAAATTGTTGTGTATGTTGGACAGAGTAAAGCTCAGTGTGTAGAACAGCTGGTGTCTGCACCTCCTGGCTACAGGACGACACATGAAGCTACACAAGCTGAAGCCTCAATTTGACACACACCAAAAGTGTGATAAGAATCAGGGACTGGCCCTGTGAACGTGTCACAGCAGCAGGTTTTATTGGAATAGAGCTCTGGGTTTTAGTTTGGCACATGAGTTAAAATCACATCAAAACCAAAAAAATCTGTACTGGTTGGAAAAGTTTGTTTATATTTTGGACATCTGTAATGTTCTAAACCACATGTATGAAACTCAAGGCCTGCAAGAAAAATGAGGCCTGCGAGTGACTCCCATCTGGCCCACCAAAAAAAAAAAAAAAATGTATTTATTGTTTTTACTTAATGTGAAAATAGTTTTTATATCAATGGTAAAGTTTACATTTATGATTAAATGCAACAAAAGAAACAAATTTAAAAGGTGAAAGATATAACTTGACCTGCCCATGAGCTGTTGGCTTTAAGTAACTGAGCAATTTATTTGCATAGCACAGCAGGGATGTCTTAAAATAAGCTGTTTTACAGCCAGCATCGACCATAAACTACATCTCCCATAATGCCCGTCAAATATGCATGGGAATTCCCAGTCAGAAAGTGGGAGAGTTCAGACTTCAAGATGACAGAAGTCAGTCGTACACTTAGTACTTTTCAGTATTTATAAGAGGACGTGTTAAAACACTGTTTAGTCGAAGTTAAACATGAAACATGAAACATCAAAGCTAATTACAACTGGCCCTTTGAGGGCCACCATAACGCTCATGTGGCCCTCTGTGAAAATGAGTTTGACACCCCTGTTCTAAACAGTCCCAGTGACAAACCAAGCACAACACAAAGACAGTTGGACATGTTTTGTCAGTGGCACCTCTGTAGGGAACAAGACTCGTGCCTTGAAAACCGTATTCATTGGTTGAATTGGGGGAGAAGTCACTCACTTTGTCCTCCTACAGTGGAAACACTGGAAGTCTCTGTCTTGTCCTCCTGTGGCATTGGTGAGCCCAGCTCTGACCAAACAGTCCAACTCCATCAGTCTGAAGAACAAGGAGCTCTCATTGACGTTTATTGAAAACATTGGATTTTTGATGAAGACTCATAAGTAGTCAGTATTTTACCTGAAGAATACGGTTATGAGTTTGCACAGTTTGAGGAATACGAGAGAAATTCTCATGGAGAGGCAAAGATGATGGCTGTTCAGAGCAAATTTCTACAATTTAAAACAAGTTAAACCTAAAAAAAATCATCCAGTTTAAGTTTAAGTATGGCATAGCAAATGAACAAAAAAAAACAAACAGATAAAAACATTTCTTTATACTGTGGTAAATTTAATTACATTTTTCTTTTATTCTTTTTATTTCTGTGACTTTTATAAACTTGTCTATATTCCTCTGTACAAATACTGCAGCCTCTACATTCTATTTAACTACTACTATACTTTTACGGTCTGCTCCTCTCGTTAACATGGAAACAAAGCTTTGTTGACATTTTTAGAAAACTTTTTCTAAAGTATAGGTTTAAAAAAAACTTCTGTTTTGGATGCATTTGTGTGAAGAACTAGAGAACCAGAACTTTTGAGCCACAAATACCATTTCAGCAGTGGTGGACAGCACTAATTTAAATATTAGTTGCACTAACCCTAAAGCACTAACTCAAATATTTAGGTCCCTTAATTCTAAAGCACTAACACACTAAAAATTTTAGCAAAAGCTAATTCTAAAGCACTAATATAACCCAGTTGACCCATGGAGCATTCTTCAAAGTCAACATGAGACAATATTTAGTGTGCAGATTATTGTGACTTAGTGTCCTTGGCAGGCCAGATGAAAGTCTTCCGCATGGGCCACATTTGGCCCGTGGGCCTTGAGTTTGACACGTGACCTTGTAGTTACACACATATGAACAAAATGTGTGACAAGTTTCACTATCAACTGTGAACAATAATGTTGATCAATAACATTTAAAGACCTCAGTTAGTGCTTCTAAATTTAGTCCACAAATTTAGCAAGTGCTTATCCACTAATGAATTTAAAAAATAGCAAAAGCCCTAAAGCACTAATAAGGAAAAACCGTGTGTATTCTGTGATACAGTTTTTCAGATTTGTCCTTTCAGGGGAGTAAAAGGACAAGCTGACCCACCGTCAGCTGCACGTGTCCATGTTGGACACGCTGCTGGCCACGTGGACCGTCATGCTAACGCAGTTACACAAGTCCTGGTTTCAGGGTTGCATGGCTCGACTGAGCTGGGGAGGGAATCTGAGGTGCTGACAGGACTAAGGATGTGCTCTGTGTCTCTAACAGGTGGGTCTTCATCTATGAGAAAGGTTACCAGTCCACAGATACAGCGGTGAGCTCAGTGTTCACCAAAATGAAGGGAGTGGGCTACACGAATGAAAGCGGGAGGGAGACGGTGTGGGACGTGGCAGACTACGTTTTCCCCTCTCAGGTCAGTAAATCTGTCTTTTAACTCTGACAAAGGATTTGTTTCAAACCCAGAACGTGTTGTTCAACATTTAGAGGAAGTCGACAGTCTATGAATCAAAATGAAATTTGAATTTGTGTACTGAGCATTTGTTAACACAGGATCACTGACATAAGATTTTACTCTAACAAAACAACGCAGTACACAACACAACTAACCTGGTCCTTGCCTTCCTACACAGTTCCACTCAGTTCTAAGCTCCCTTCTCTGCTCCGTCTGGCCTTTCTTCCATAGACAAGGATTTCTCCGGTAGAATTTCAACCAGGCCAATCAGCGAACAGAAGGAGTTTTGAATGACAACATTGATTTTCTGCGCCGTTTTAGTCTGCCTGTAGTTTTGCAATGGCAGTGGAGGAACGGAATGAAGCCCGTCCATGTTGACAAGGTTTCAAAATTAAATTAATGTCTCACAAAGTCTGCAGCACTCATTTACAGCCACCTCCTTCGGCTCAGTACTTATCTCTTCTCAGTAGGGGATGGTTGTTTACAGCTCTTGCAAATTCTGGTTACCATCTTAGCTTAGCCTCCTTCATGGTCGAGCTGGTGCACTGTGAGCAAACATTAGCGATTGGGTAAATCAAATCCAATTGTTTTAGATTTCAACTGAGTCCACGCCTCGAGCAAGCAATCGTTTCTCAATAGATGGGAGTCCAGACCCTCTGTACGAAGCAAACCATAGAACAAGGGGCTGGTTTTTACCAGGCTACAACACAAGATAATAGCCCCTCGACCACACCACCCCGGTCTCAGTCATCCAGGCACTATACACACTGACAAATGGCCCAGAACCATAGCTGTCCCCTGTAAGTGTAAAAACCGCACAAGGGGTGTCCAAATTCCACCAAAGGAGGAGAATCTGTCACAAATTGTGCATCATAATATTTACAAATGCAATGTATTCTCCAGGTTAAGCCGGTTTCACTGGAGAAGCATCTCATTCAAGTTTATTTGCAATAATAATACAATAGGTAACACTTTATTTAGCTCTACTTAGTAATTAATAAATGGTTAGTTAACCTTGAAAACATCATTAATAAAGATGATTCATACTTAATAAGCTATAAATTAACACAATTAATAATGTTTTACCCATACAGGCTACTACCTCCAAATTCAAAGGAAAACATGCCAGTTTTATGACAAAATGGGTGAAATCAAGTGTATTATTCCAAGTTCCTTAAAAATAGAGATGTTTTCTTTGACTTTTTGTATTTAAAGGACGTGCACGTCACAGGCACTTTAAGACTAAACTGTAATAAGTGTGCTTCAATGCCTTTACATCTGATACCAGTATAAATTCTGATTGCATTCTGATTCATTCAGTCATTAAAACACACATGAAATGAAAGATTGCTTTTAAAAACTGATCTGTAAGATATGATTTGTCTCTGAAAGTTATTAAATGTTGAACACAGTTCTGCAAAGGAAAACTTCAATACATCTGCTGCGTTTTCTTCTGTGGGAGACGCACAAAGAAACAAAAGTTAGCTTTGTGTTTTGGGTGTGGACCTTTTTAACATCTATCACACATCCAAACAAGATGAAAAGGTTTTGTATTTTTCATTAAAAGCTTTAAGTAAAAACTCCCAGCATTATTCTAAAATCCACTGTACCATCAATTATAATGTAAAACTATTTTTTATTAATGTTCTTGTGTGTGAGAATCTCACACAAAAGTTCCTAAAACTTTAAGATGCTTTGTTTAAAGTACAACACATAAAGGACAATAAAGTATAAATATAGACATAAAACAATGTTTTGCTAATAATTTAACATATGTACACAATATAATATGGGAAGAAAAGAAAACTAATATATGATAAATAGAAATTTATGAACAAAAAGCACACTCTTCTTTCCATTTCCCATTGAATACAACAGAAAATGATACTGTCTAAAGCACTCTACACCAAAGCAAAGCAAGAAGTTTGGATGAAACACAGGCTCATAAAGACCTGCCTGTTTTTGTGTGGAAAAATTTCACAGTGATTACAGACGGCAGCAGCAGAGGGAAAGAGGTGGAAGTACGGGAAGCCATAGGGGTTAAAATTCACCCATTTTGAAACTCTCTCAGGTGTTTGATGAACTCTGATAAATAAACCATCAGGCATTGTAGAAGCAACATCCATGTATAAAAACAACATTAGGACTCACCCAGCTGAAAAGCCTAACATGAGGGGTTTTACTGTTTTATACTTTATACACGCTGTGATGTTCTGTTTTTTTGTTTGTTTTTTTAAGTTTTTAATAGTTTTTTTGTTTAACAGAACAAGGTACCTTGAAGATGTGAAGTTTATGAAACATTTTATTTGACACGTGACCTGTTTATAGATCAGACTAGATCAGGGATGGGAAATCATGGTCCTCGAGGACCGCAGTTTTACATGTTTTACTTTTTTCCCTGCTCTGACACACCTGATTCAGTCATAGTTCTGCAGTATGGAGGACTGAAACTGACATAATTAGAAATAAAAGCAGAAATATATAAATCGACCAATAAATACACTTAAAATTCCCCAATAAAAAAATGAGAACTTTATTTAAAATATACATTTTAAAAAACAGTATAATGTACATTATGTTCTAAAATATATAATTTGTTGGAACTAAGCTGGAAAAATAAATATGAAGGACAAATATATTATAAAACATGAGGTAAAATTATCCTTATCTATTTCTAATTATGTCAGTTTCAGTCCTCCATACTGCAGAAGCTTGATAATCATCAATTCTTTCAAATCAGGTGTGTCTAGCAGAGATACGAGTAAACAAGTAAAACATGCAGGGCTGTGGCCCTCGAGGACGACCCAACCCTGGACTAGATGATTAAAACAATGACTATTTGATTTTAAATTTTATGGTGACCTTACTTGTTGATAAATTTTCCTTTACCGTACGACCAGGAATTTTAGAGCCTCCATGATAACAGTAGTTTTTTTGTTTTTGTTCTATGGAGCTAAACTGAGGCCATCATTTTGTATAAAATAAAAAGTTTTTGAAATTGAAGAAAAATTTTGAAACTGAAGCTTTTTTTCCTATTTCCAAATAACTTTTCAGTGTCAAAAACTTTTTAATTTGAACAAAACTTGTGACCCAAATTTAGCTCCACAGATCTGACCAATCAAAATGTCAAAATCTTTTTGGAAACTATCAGAACAGAGAGGAACCTATGGGATTTTTACCAGTTCACATTAAAAGCCTCCATTCAGAAGGATTTCTGAACGATTCTGACTGAGAACTTTGAGTTTTGTAGGTTTTACAGATCAGACTTTGCTATTGGAAGCAAATGATTCCAAACCCCATTTAAGCACAAGTAATAGTACTTTTGCAAATATTTAAGCATCTGGGTGAAAAAGATACAGACTGATTCAGTCCTATTCTGAAAGAAGAGTTCAAACATGTGAAACAGTATGATCGACTTTGTCTGATGGCAACACGTCCTCCTTACAATTTGAATTGTTTTAGGTTTAAGGCTTTGGCTCAAAATTATACAACCATAGTTATAATGATCAGTTATAAACAAACAAGCTATGGTTGGCTGGGGGCGGGGCCGGGGGCCCAGGGAGGGGGGTGGGTCGACCCAGCC
>JARVJO010000082.1:20736896-20756360 GCA_031762555.1 Cynodonichthys magdalenae | reverse complement strand
AATAAATAACAGTAAGTTACTGGATAATAGTTGCCAGTAACTTACTGTAAATTTAACAATAAATCGTTTACAGTGTAATCCTAATCTACTTTGAACATGTCAAATAACCAAATCCTTCCAATCTTGGTGGACTCAGATCACTGCAGCTCTACTGAAGATTGAATTTATGTTTATTTATGACATCATTTTCTCTACATAAAAAAATAATTCACAACTCATAAAACATCTCATGACAGCATTAATGTTCTTTTCTCTTTTCCAGTCCTCCTCTTCTGATTTCTGCAGAAAACTACACGCTCTTCATCAAAAACTCTGTAACTTTTCCTTCATTTGGCGTCACGAGGTGATGAATGTTATTCATGTCAAACTGAATTAAACCCTTAAGATGTTAACAGTAGTGACATAAATCTAAATATATAACACTTTGGCTTTAATCATATGCATTTACATTTACATCTAAGTAAAGGTCATTCTAGTGATTTTATTATGAGAAATAATTTTAACTCAGATTAGACATTTCTGGGTTTTTATGTATTAAGCTTAAAATTGTTTATGTATTGCATAAAATGTACAAATCTCAATCTGTTGATAACATGATAAAAAGTTCTTTACGTTCAGCTCTTAAAGTGATATTTCAGATATTTTGATGCGTGGTTCAGTTGTTTTGACTTCAATTTGGAGGAACTTTTTTTTGCCATCAGTTTTGCTTTCGGTTTCTTCATCCGTCCTTCAGCTGCTCCCTCCTGCAGAGGGCGCCATAATGAGTAAACTCACACAGAAAATTAAAGACTTTACAGCGGCTGTCCTCTCTGAGGAAACCTTGGTATTAGGAGTGCATAACACTGACCACTGAGCTACTACACCTCTTTTACAGGTTGGGACAGTGGCGGACAGGTGCACATGCACAGCAAATGGTTCAAACACAGAAATAAATAATACACAAGTACTACTAAAAGTAGGAGAGTTTTACGCACTTTTGTGGTGAGTAGCTGCCATCTTGTCTTCTGAACAGGGTTCGTTGCAGTTGCTCAGTGGTGATCAGAATCCACCTTCTCCTGCTGAATAACTCAGGAAACCTAAGCCTAACTATAGGATTTATCAAAAAGTTTGTCAGCCTCATGGACAGAAACTGGAAGTTGGTTCCACAAGAGAGGAGCTTGATAACTGAAAGCTCTGCCTCCCATTCTACTTTTAGAAACTCTGGGAACCACAAGTAAACCTGCAGTCTGAGAATGAATTGCTCTCTTAGGAAAGTATGGAACAATAAGATCTTTAATATAAGATGGAGCTTGGTTGTTGAGAGCTTTGTAGAAGTAAGGTTTTAAATTCTATTCTGAATTTGACAGGGAGCCAGTGGATTTTGGATCAACTGAAGACTTCTTAGAGTTTTTCGTTTGCCCAGATAATAAAGAATTACAGTAGTCCAGCCTAGACGTGATAAATGCATAGATCAGGTTTTCTGCATCATTTTTGGACAAGAAGTTTCTAATTTTAGTGATATTACGCAGAAGGCAGTCCTGGTAACATTTTTAATGTGGGGGTTAAAAGACATATCCTGATCAAAAATAACACCAAGGTTCTTTACATTAGAACTGGAGGCCAGATTAATGCATCCAGAGGAAATGAAAGGCTGCAAAGTTTATTGGGACACAATATCAGTCCCCCATGTATCAAGTGAGAATACTATAGATTTTTTTTTGAAATTTAGATTTCTGAAGATCAGTATACAGGTAAACATCTGAAGGAGTTGACCTGTATATGAATGACCTGGTGCACTTCTGTTTTCTGGAGCGGAGTTTCCAGGTGTTGTATGTGTTTGTTTATTTGCTGTGCATTTGAATCTGTCCATGTTTAGAAAGAATGAAAAGAAAATGTCACACTTCCAGTGTAGCCTTAAGGCATTTCTAGCAGGAAGAACATAATTTCAATCATATTTCTTCAACCTAAAGTTGTTCAAAAAGCTGCGTACAACATTTTACATATTAATTGTTCATAACATTTTCAACGACCCGCACTCAAAACTCTAATTTATCTCTTTAATATATGTAACTTCTGAATTAAGCCCTCTGAAGAGCAGTGTTTTCTAATGTTTACTGTGTTTTTAGGAGTAACCTGGTGGAGGGTATCGATACCAACTACATCAGTCAATGTCTTTACCATCCAAAGACCGCTCCACTCTGCCCCATATTCAAACTGGGAGACATAGTCAAACTGTCTGGCTTTGAATTTGAAAAAATAGCCAAAGAGGTGAGTGTTCGGCTTGTAATCCTTTCCTTCCACAGTGATTCCTGTGAATGATTTGTGTGTGAAGAGGCTGGTTTATGTTTTAATCCCATGGATTGTAGTTTTGTGACAGAAACGTTCTTGTGTTTGTGCCCTGACAGGGTGGGGCCATTGGGATTGTAATCGACTGGACGTGTAACCTGGATTTGCATGTGAAACATTGTAAACCAGAGTACAACTTTCATGGTCTCTATGGAAACCCCAATGATAAAGACAACAGCGCGTCAATGGGCTACAACTTCAGGTGTGTGAATAAAATGAATGTAACGTTTCATAAAGCAGGATGTTGGTTTGGATAAATGTTCAAAATGATTTGGAATAAAAAATGTTTAAGATAATTATTAATGTCAGCTCTTGTATTTTATAAGCTTCAGATGATTTGAGAGGATTTTGAGGCCAGCAGTACATGTGTTTAAGACTCTTATTGTGAAGGACTGAAGGAAGTTCAGCTGTTATAACTGAAACTGCTGTAATAATAATAAAAGTTGCTCCTCAGACTGGCTCAAAAAATGCTTTATGTTGTTGTTTAGTGTAGCAAGTGCACCTACAACCTTTGGCTCAAAAAAAATTTAATAAATAAATAAAAGGGAACAAAGGTTTAGGAGCACAATGCATGGGGTTTCAAAATTCCAGGAATTTTAGAGTTGGAAAATTTCTAAATGAGAATTTATAGGAATAAAGCAGACATTCAAAATATCAAAGGAATAAGCTTGACCAAATAAAAGAAATTCATTCCTATAGCACATTATAATAACTGTTAAAATGTAGACACAGATGGAAATCGTAATGCTTAAAATGTTTAGTCAAGAGTCATTAATTTTGTTATGAAATGCATTTTACAGAAAGAAAGAAAGAGGTACATTAAATGAAAAAAGATTACATCGCAGACAGGTTTAGTGTTCTGTGTGGACACATTTTAAGGCCTCCTTCAGACTAGATAACATCCCAGCTGAAATCTTGTCAAATGACTGTTGGTCTCTGCAAGGTCCTGATGTCATCTTTAGGCATGTTGGCAGAAAATATAAAAAGAGACAGTAAAGACCCAGCTGCTCAATATTTATCAGTTTGTTACAAAAGACATACTGAGCAGGGATGGAACAATCCAAAGTGTAGAATCTGTCCTAATCTAAGATGGTAAAAGAATAATTTTATTCAAGCTAATCAGAAAGAAAAACAGTCACTGACAGTCTCACCTTGGCTGGCAGGATATATAAATTGACTGAGTATCAAACTGAACCGACTGTAGACATTTTACAGATAACAAGGACCAATCATCGACTCTGATCACATTAGAAGTCATTTAAGTTGCTGAGTGGGCAGTGGGGTCATCATCCAATGGAAAGGGACTTTACATGCATCCTGGGTGATCAGGTCACATTGGGACAGTTAAGTGCAGAACTACATGTTTTTGTTGCACTAACGATGCATTAAGATCCACCCTAACCCTAAACCTGGGCTCCAACCTAAACCCCCCTGAAGAGCTGTGGCATCAATAGAGAGGAACCTTCTGGTGGAGATTCCCTGCTGGTGTAAAAACACAATCTAAAACAACAAATCATTCACAGATTCTGTCTTCATCTTTTCACACTTCAGTCCATATTTCTGCAAAAAGACTAGTTTAAACATCAACAAGCCTTGTTTGCTGTCACCAAACAGAGCTCTAACTCCTTTCATGTGACTGAAGCTGCTCCTGACATCGCTCTGCTTCAGGCTGTCTCTGTATCACACAGCTCAGTGTGGCTCTCTGTTGTGTGATGCTGATTTCTGCTCTCTGGTTTCACACTGAAGCAGTGCTAATTGCCTTTGAGCGTGTAGCTCATGCTGTAATTGTAAGGCTAGCCTTCCATCATTTTCTTAGTGGTAGCAATAAATTAGAACAGAGTGAAACCTTTCATTTTCATTACAGTTGACTGAACTTATTGTGATAATCCTTAGGTACGCAAAGCATTACATGGAAGATCAAGTTCCCAAACGAACCCTCCTCAAAGTGTTTGGCATTAGGTTTGACATCATTGTGAAATCACTGGTAAGTAATCTAAACTGTTTTGTTAATTTAAACAGACTTCTTCATTAAAATAGGAGTTTTGTATCATTAGAACTGTGTTCTTCACAGGCAAGCAAATTTGACATCATCCCAACACTGACAGCAATAGGATCCGGAGTGGGAATCTTTGGAGTGGTATGTTGCAGCTTCAGTTGTGCTCCTGATAATAAATTACTTATTGTAAGTTAAAGTGTTTTTTTTTTTTTTGTGGAAAAGCCATGAACAAGTAATACTTTACTGGGGTAGACAGCTCTTTAAACATAGAAACAAACTAGACTGAGACGCCCTCTGGCTGTAGGGGTGTGCAGGAGGTTGAAGTCAACTTGCTGCTGTTGTGCCTCTGAGTTATATATTTATCTATTTTTATTTATTTATTTATTTATTTATTTATTAGGGATGCAACAATACATGTACCCGTATCGAACCGTTCAATACACCCTGTATTGAACAATACACCCTTGTATCGAACAATACAGATTTTTAAAATTTATTTTATGAACTTGTCTTCTGAAGATGCTCTGTTTTGAAGGATCAGTGGATCTGTGTTCGGCTACTCCACCTAGGCTGCACTGTCGAGTGCTGAGCCACTGAGGAAGTTGCTGTTTCAGCAACATTTAATTTAAAAACCGTACTTTTGAGGTTAAACAAATGTTCAAAATTAATTCCAATAAATTACAAGTTGAGAAGTGCATGGAAATAGCTCTTTTTTGTATCGAAAAAATATCGAACTGTGAGACTAAAGTATCGAACCGAACCAAATGGGTGTGTATAGAGGGGTAAGCAGAACTTGAAGCCCCCCATCACTAGAGTCTGGTTGCAAAAATACAACATGGCAGCTTCAATAAACCAGGTCCTGCTGGCTTCAATTCCCAAGAACCTGAGAATGCCTGGAAGTTTAAAGAGGACAAATCGTGCAAAATCAATTTTTTTAGCCCTTACATACATTTTGTTGTGGACCTGGAGTCTCTAGGAGTGCAGAATGTTTGAATGTTGTCTCTCTCTGTGCTGCATAGATATTTTTATATTCTGTTTCAAAATTTTCAGTCCATTCAGTTTTCTCTGTTCTCTAATATGTATTTTGAACAATAACTACACAGTATTTGCTGTAGAGCTGCTAAACAAAGTCATGGACTTCCAGCTAACCAATTTTGTGAATCCACAATTCTGCAGGTTTGTCGTTCTCCTCTGGTTCAGCCTCTGGCTCTAACATGGAAAAGTCTTGTTGTCCGTTGTTGCCATCTTTTAATCAATTTCTAAACAAAAAGTTTCTGTGTAGGTAGATAATCGTATCTCTTTCCAACTACAAAAGTGGCTGAATGGAGTGGACAGTGATCATTGGGAGAGAGACCTGGGGGGGAGGGAGCGAAGTGCCTCATTTGCAAAGATTTGAAGTTCCACTTTATATAAACCTCAATTAAATGTGAAATGGAAAGATTTAAAAGTATATGTCCACTTAAAGTCCACAATATACAGTATGCTGACGGTTATACTCCATGCCTCCACTGGCTGAAGAGCATGGTCGGATCTATTAGTGATTCAAGAGCTGACAGATAAAGAGCAAGTCTTTACAGCTATATCAGGGAAACGCTTTGCAAAACATGGTTTAGATTTAGCTGGATTTACAAGCTAACAGTGAGCCCCAGTGGGGTCACGACCAAAATAAATATCAGCTGTGTTAAAACTTTCTTCTCAAAAACTTCATTGAGTGAACGTTATTTTATAAACTTTTACACTTTTGTCAGTTTTACATTCTACTGTTTATAGTATAATATTTGTACTGACAGTGCCTCAGGCTGTGCAGGAAGTGCAAACTACGGCTGGTATTTTCACCTGTGAATAACCACAGACTTATATGATTATGTGTGTCTTATATGAAAAAGAGATCTGTGAACTCAATTGGATTTGCCTGGTTAAACAATAGTAAAATAAAAATTAAATATATAAGTAGCTACAACTAACAATGGGGTAAAAGTTTATAAAACATTTGGCATGAACTGCTTTTAGGTTTTAGAAACGGAAGCGTTTTTTAAGATTTAATTTCAGCCCTTTTCAGATTCATCAGATCAGAATTCAACTCTGAGGTCCGTCCATCGCTGTTATGCTTCTGAACCACCAAAGGAGACAGAGACAGCTGAGAGTTGATTTATGCTAGAGTGAGTCAACACTGCGGCTTCAGGGTGTGATGTGATGATGACAGACGGATGATAAAAGAACCATCTTCATCTTTATGAGTCGAGGCATCTCATTTAGGGATTCATGAACAAACAGAGGCTGTTTAAAGAGTCTGATCTTATCAGGGAACCGTTCTCAGAAAAAAAAAGGGTGTTTATTTTTTTCACTTGTTTGTTTAAAGAGCTATCTACAACAGGTAAGATATTGTTTTTAACTTTTCCACAGAACCTCACATCAAAAGATTATACTGTTTAAGCACTCTGCGTCTGTCGTTTCTAACCTTTTCAGGCAACCGTGGTTTGTGACTTAGTTCTGCTGCATTTGCTGCCAAAGAGAGAGTTTTACAAGAACATGAAATTCAAATATACAGACACGCAAACACAGGTAAGCTCTAACTCCTGATGCTCATCTGAAACACAAGATGGCACTAGAGACAGTTACCAATGCCAGTTGTTAATGTGATTTTTTTTTTGACTTGTAACATTTTCAGCCAACATCTTTTGGTTGTTATAGTTATCACAGCTAGTAGAGCCGGCTGTGCTCGGTACTTTACAGCCACCTGTAAAGAGAGACAATTCGGAAAGTCTTTACCTCAAACATAGAAACATTTTGTATTTGCAGCAGGAGTCTTTCGGTTTAGACTCAAACACCTATTACACCCTTGATGCACAAGACCAGGTCAAAGACAAGTCCAATGTGAGTGCATGACAAAGTCTGGACAGTAGAGCAGATTTTCATTTTGTTCCAAGTATTCCTATTATGTGATGATGAGGAGGATTATATGGAGGGATAAAGGTCTAACTGGTTCCTGCTCTGTGGGTTTGGCTTGTGTCCTGCAGGATCCTGATTCGGAGGCAGGAAGCACAGAGACTGAGGTAGAGGAAATAAGACCACGTTATCCTCGTGTTGTTTAGTAGACAAGGCTGATGTTCTTGTTTTCTGTTTAATTTTCTTGTGTAGAAGTGACCTGGGAGCTAAGATGCAGATAGCCGTGCTGCTTTATCTGGTGTGCTGCCACCACGGATCGCAAAAGACCACATCAACACACTAAACTAGACTCCTGGGACTGGACTCAGTTTTCTACATGTCCTGTTTTCTTTCTGATCCTCAGCAGCGTCTTCAGCCGACAACGCCCTCCCTCTTTTACAGCCAACCTGAGTGACAGTAATTCTTCCTGTTCTGCTAACAAAGCTCTGTCGTATGTGTATTTTTTGGGTGTCGCTCAGTTTGCCTTTGTTCATACAACGGGTGTAACCTTCACGACTTTACTGGTGTCTGGAAACTAGCGGGGGAAGCAGGACGAATGATGCGGCACCTTGGCGTGTCCATGTGTGCACAGATCATTACCTCTGTCAGCGTCGCTGTCTCACTAAAACAAACAGACAGAAGTTGTGTTTGCATGTGTTACTGGAGTCACCCACACCATGATTGTCAATTGTGACCATCAGTTCATTAAAGTGGTACAGCAATACTTGTGACTTTTTGTAAAACGGCAACAGAGAAACGTTTAGGTGTTCAGAAATTTATTCTTTTGTTTTGAGTTGTTTTTGAATATGTTCAGGAGTACAAAAGCATGCGAAAATAGCTTATTTATATTGGTACATATTTACACCGAGATGACCGCATTCCACTGGGACGTGCCATGCTTCTGTTTTAGTGACCTGACACAGGTGACGGGGTACATTCAGATAAGTGTGAGACAACGGGACACGGAACCACAGAGACAACAGGCATCTTAAACATCCGGACAGAAACATTAAGATACACAGCAGTGATCCAACACTCCCTGATTTCACATTATATACACACACACAACTCCCCCGGAGAGAAATATGATCTGAAATTTGGATGAAATTAGTTGTGCAGCACTGACAGCTGAACATTATTCCTGCATGTCACCACAGAAAACACAAGACCAGACAGCATGCATAACGAGAGCAAACTGCTGCAGAGACTCTTTAAACGTTTATTTTGTGTAAAACTCTGCAGATGCAAAAAACATGGTCAAACACAAAGTAAAAAATTCTACAAACTGTTAAAACCTGAAAGAAAAAAAAAAAGTTAGCGGATGTTGTAGACCGTATCTCCCTGGGCTGGGGCTGTTTGTGACAAGTTGGAAACATTTGCAAAAAGGTTTCTAAAATGTGTCATAGCATAAACGTTCTGAAAGTCTTCACATGTTCAAAAAGTTTATGACACAACTTTACTCTTAAATTTGTCACAGATAGGGCTCTTCTACTTGAGAGGTTCCAGTTCTAGACCAGGACTGGTGCTAGTTAAAAAAAAAACAAAAAAACAAAAAAAACATGAATTTAGTAAGGAATGTAAGGAAATTGTGTTTGGTAGATTATTTCTTTGTTGTTACAATGCTTCTCGACAATTGGAAAGCCCCTTAATTTGCCTTTTAAATGGTGCCACATTTGTAAGGAACATGCATTTGTGGGATGAGAAATAGAGCAGAGTATGTTGGTTGTGCACATAAAAAATCTGCCAAATCTTATCTTTATTTTTCTGTTGCTCTTGACTCTTGTTTTGAACTTCTGGTCCCCCCCAGGTTCCCTAATCAGCTGTCCGCTGTAAGATTTATTGCCAAGAAGCATTCTTACAACAATCAAATAATCTACCAAACACGTTTCCTTACTCCCTGTGCCAAGGATAGTTTGGTTTACCGAAAACAAAGAGCCAACTTAAAGCAACATTGTTCCAATCACATTTACAGTCTCTTTACTCAACTATATAAACAGTTGATTAACTTTGTAACGCACATGCACATTTTTTTCTATCCTCATGGGGACTTTGCATTGACTCATTGATCCACAAACAGTATTTCCCCCAAAGGGAACCAGACTTTTGTCCTCATAAGGAACAGTGGGTTCTCACCAGGCTGTGTGTACCGGGAAAATGGTCAAAAATCGTCTCCACTAGTTAGCAAAAACATGTGCACACACATGCACATTTGTTGCATTAACCATTATTCTATTATTTAGCCTAACCTTGACCTCATTATTACTAGAACTTGCCTAACCCCAATACTAACCTAAACTCAATTCACACATTAACCCTAACCCACCACCAAAAAACCAACATTAGCATTAGGACCTGGGTTGGTTCCCATAAGATCTACTGATCCTGACAAGGCAGATGATTACACCAGATACTGTCAGAAAAAGGCAACACAAATGGTACCACAATATTATTTTTTGAGATGAAATTGAACAGGGAAGGCAACTGAACCTCGCTGTTTTTTGTCCGAGGCAACGCAGAGTGACAAAGTGAGACATCAATTTTATCCACCACCAGGCAAGATGGGCAAGATTGATCAACCTTTAGCCACCTCAAACATTGGAGGAAGCTATGCTTTTATAAACACACACTGCAGGCAGACCATGCTTACGTTATTCCACTACTACTTTGACTTCGTATGCAGGATGTTTTGGATTGTTTGAATGAAGCAGAGTAAAATTTTAACAAGGCACCCAAACATTTTTACTGGTTGTTGGCCTCCAGCTCCTGAACAAACTGCTTCTTGGTTGGTGAGAGCACAGTGCTGACTGTGGTGGAAACAGAAATAACTGATGCTAAACAAGCTTTTGGCTCTGGTTTAGCTCTGGAACCAGTTTGGTGGAACCCCCAGGTACACAGATGACTGGAAGTCATCTTAAACCCATTTAACTTTCAGATGTCTTGAAGTACAAGAAATAGGAGCAAACTTCAGGAGGGTTTGCTAAGCTATGTTGACTGATTGGGGAAAAAACTTGTGACAAAAGAAATTTGCACATCATGAATATTGCAGTTTGAAGTTTTACACAAAATGTGTCTGAAGTATCAATTCAGTCTGATTCCAAGTGAAAACTTGGTGATTTTTTTGCAATTCTGTGTCCAACTTGCTGCCAACAGTCAGCCCAGTGAGATACAGACAATCTGATTTTCTTACACTTAACGAAACAGAACCAAAACACCAAGAAGAATAAATGAAACCAACCGTGGGCCGTAAAGGGTCCCAAAACACAAAGAGAGAATAAAGAGAACCTAAAGGATCTGTGTTACTGCAGAGGATTAATCATGTTGAAAAGTTAGGAAATCCATCATGACAAAATATTCATGGTTCGATGCATCTTTACAGCAGAAAGATGAGACAAACAACATTCACATTCTTTCGTCTCCGGTACAAACACAACAAAAGCAGCCATTTGTATTTTTTTTTCTGCTGCTGCTGTTTCAAACAGGAGAATATGTTTGTAAAAAATACAAATAAAAAAGCAGGTAGTGCTGCAACATGCAGATCAGTAGCAAAGAGAACTGCTTCAAAAAGCACAGTACATATGGTCATTAACAGGTGAACTAATCCACTGTACAACGGTTACTGGCTGGTTTGAATGGAACCACGATTTTAAGATGTGAGCAGAAAAGCTGTGAAGCTGAGTCGTTTTATTTTAAACAACTTTCAAGAGTAAACAGATCTGTGGCAAGAAGAATGAGCCAAAAACACACCGACGCTAAAGACTTCCTTTTTACCAAATGTCTGCACAAACAACCTTAGATTAAAAATATATATAATTAAGAATTTTGTTAAAACAGGTTTTAGGCAAATAAATACAGCAAATTCACACTTTTTGGTTTTAAGAGCCCTTTGTGAAGGCCACTCAGCAAGCAGGCAAACAAAACCAACTTCTATTAAGTTAGAAACAAGAAAAAGCTATACATTCTCCAAATTTCACATTATAAAGTGGACAGTGTCAGCATCTTTCAGAATCTTATAATCTATCATTCATCGTTGGGTTTTTATGCTTTAGTTTTATTGATAACTGTGAAATACTGAGGTTAGGAGGGGAAAACAACGTCTCTCATCAGAAACATGAGCCAAGAACCATTTATCTGTTGTGGATAAACTTGGTTCTAAAGCAAATATAAATAGAGATGAAATAAATTACAACCCTCTCTGCTGCAAATCACATCACACACACAGGGTTTTACAATCACAACATGTGAACATTTGTCCTTCATTTATCCCCCCTCAGCTTTCAGGAGCTGAGGCAGAAGAAGCTTTACCCAAAGTTCAAACACCCACAAATGCTTCAATATTTTCTTTAAAAAGATAGTTACAGATTCTGTGGTTTTGCAAATATTTCATACGTTTTTCCATTATTATTCTTTATTATGTACAACATACTGTATGTGACTCATCAAATCAAACTAAGGATAAAATCAAATTTGATGAAAATGACCTGATCTTGTCTTTTTAAGCTACATTTTGATCTCTGGACCATCCTGAGATAAACCGTTCCCAACCCACTGATATTTGGTCTGAATCCTATTTTTAGGTTATTCTAAAGAGGAATTTTATAAAGAAACTTCAAATAGTTTTAGGATATTTAGAATTCTCAGCTGGGAAGAAAAATGTTTTGGGGAAAACAGAAAAAATCTAAAGCATCTTTGCTCAAAAGATTGTTTTGTGTTGCTACTCAAAAAGTTATTCAAATTATTTTTTAAGATTATATTTCAGATAGTTCATTCAAAACATCCATAGATAAAGGTGTTTATTTTTTAGATTTTGACTAAATTTAATTGCTGCAAAAGTTTTAATCTCCACAGACCACTTTGATCGTCACAAATTTCTAAATTTTTTTGCACAATTTTGTGTAAATAGCACCAGCAGCTTGCTGCAACCTTTCCAACAAGATTCTGTCAAAATAACTATGTATTGTAAAAACCCAGTAATGTCAGGGTTTATAAAGGAACATTTCAGTGAAACTTTAAAGAGTCGAGTTGTTTTAAGGTGTAACCATTTGATTTGGAGCTAGGTTTGTGCAAAATCACATCGATTTCTCAGAGAAACTGTCACCTATTAATATTTGCTGCGATTAGTGCCGCATGACGATGTATCATCGTGTGCAATGCATGCTCACTATCAAGCGCGTGAGCCAATATCATAACAACAATGGTGCAAGGTGGAGCAGCTAACGCTAACAAGATTATTTATTTAGATTTATGTTGTTTAATCGCCTGAAACACTGCCACTGACTGGAGTACAAAGAAAGTTTAAATATGTAAACCGAGGCAACGTCGGCTAAACAAACTCCTCCAGCGAATGGTGGAAACAAATCTACTCAGCTGAGAATCCAAAACACTCTCGGTCAATCTGTCCCTCATGAGCAGCAAAGCAAGTGCTGGATGGAGAGAACGAGGGCCGTGGCTGTTAAAATGAATAAATTAGCATAATTTTAGAACACAAGGTCTCAGATTTACAATAAAAAATATGCAATGATTAATAGATGACAATTTTCATCTATTAACCGATATCAGCTAAATATTAAAGGTGCAACAATTCATGAATCTGTATCAAATTGTTAAATACAGTGCTTTAGGTTCAATACACACTATGTATGGAACAATACAGGTTTTTACATTTATTTTATCAGCTTGTCTTCTGAAGATGCTCTGTGTTGAAGGATCAGTGGATCTGTGTTCGACTACTCCACCAAGGGTGCATCGTCGAGTGCAGTTCCACTGAGAAACCTGCTGTTTCAGCAACATTTAATTTAAAAACTGTACTTTTGAGGTTAAACAAAGGTTCATAATCAATTTCAATAAATTACAAGTTAAGAAGGATGTGGACATTTCTGTAATGTATCAAACCGAATCGTGAATTTTCTGTATTGTTGCACCTTTTCATGGTTTGTGTTCTGTTTATTTGTGCCCAGGTCCTCCTAGACAATGAGGTCTCGATCTAAATGGGGTTTTAAATCTGGCTAAATAAAGGGAAAAAAATTAACTGTTTTTTAGCATTAGTTTGTCAAAATAAACACCTGTGTGATGTGTCACAGGTAGAGTGAAAGGGTTGTACAATACTGTGTGAATGAACCAATCAGATTCTACTGTGCCTGTAACTCTGTCTCTCTAAACTGAGGTGATTCAAGGTGCTATCTACAACAGGTAAGATGTTTCTAACTTTTCCACAGAACCCCACTTCAAAAAGACCAACTTATTCCTTTAGAGGTTGACTTAAGTCCAGGTCTGAGTGAAAATTACCAGCAGAGAGAAAATTCATCTGTAAACAAACCTCAAAAAAATCTTACTGATATTTTACTTTAGCTTAGGACCAACCAACTCATGCACAAATAAACTCATAATGATAAAAAACAAAACTTTTTCAAGGCTTTAAAAGAAGTTAGTGTTTCATTTATGGTAAAGACAACCTGGCCTGATTTCCTCCTATTTAAACTAATTCACAAACAAATGTTGGTTTAAGGCAGCAGATTTTAGTTGAAATCCACTCGTATTCTAAAATTCAAAAATAAAAAGCTGGCATTAAAAAGCAGAAATGAAGTTGGAGTAGACTCATAAAATACCTGCTAGCACATAAATAATCCAACATCCCAGCTGAGCTGCTGCTCCTCGGGCTCCTCCTGTCGGCTTCAGGTCCGTTCTGCTTCTGTGGAAAAGTTAGCGATGGCACAGCCGTGACATTAACAGAATGAGCAGATTTACATTTATGTACAGTATTAAAAAAAAAAAAAAAAAGCCCTGTTGTTCACTGAAAAGACTTCAACATGCTGAAGTCAACGAGACGAGCGTCAATTCAGCGTTTCCTGTCGTCCTGATCGACATTGTAGACAGTCTGATGGTGTTAATCATCATGCACATAAATAACAGTAAAAAGTCCTGCTTTTCTTCACATTACGCTTAAATTCCAGTTGCATCTCATTGAACAGGTAACGCTTAGGAATGTTCTTTTCATCTGTTCATCAGTCTAAACACCCAATGGTTCATAAGAATCCTGTAGACCAAACTCAGGGTTTAGGAGCTTTACAGGAAATAATGCATCTGAAAGACATTTTTTTTTATAGAATGATGCTGATTTGAATGGATGGATGTGTGAGAGCACAGAGGTTTAAAGGGAAAAGGGCGTGAAGCAGAACATGTTGGTGGTGAAGCTTTGCTCTCAGGAGAAGGCTTCATCTTCATGCAGGTCCTCCAGCTCTCCCTCCCTGGGCCCGTCGCCTGAGCTGCTCTTTCTGAAACAACAATTAAAAAGAGAAGGGGAAATCAATACCAGCAGATTCTTATCATTTTCATCCTACAAGCCCAACGAGGCGAGGCAGAAATCTACAGAGGGTTACAAAACTATTCACCCACCCACTTCTTTTTTTTCCTGTTTTATTGACATAAAGTCTAAAATTTCAAGTATATTTTGGGAGCCCTGTGACTTTAAATTTACACGATATACAATAACTACCACTAGATGTGTGCATCTGATTTACAGCAACCTTTAAAACAACCTATGGATTCAGAATATTTAACTGGTTCTTCATAATCAATCAACTTTATTTGTCCCCATAAAGAACAAAGTATAACAAAATAAGATAATAAGCTGAGACAAGATAAAACACAATAAAACATGGTCAAATAAAATGTGACAAGATAAAAAAATATAAAAATAAACAATATTAAATCTATGCTAAAACATTTTTAAAAGACTAAAGGCAACAGGAACTAAGCTGCTTTTGAAATGCAGCTGATTTATCAAAGCTTTGCGTGTGTAAAAAGACGTGCAAACTTGACACACAAAGCTGATTTATCAACAATGTGCAGCGAGGACTGCGTCTGTCAGATCAACAAAACAGCAGCTGCAAATCATTCAGTGCGTTTGTCTTAATCAATATGCAGAATATATGGTGGTTATCAGAATGTGCAAAATAACAGGAGGAGGATATAGAGTTATAATCATTTATTAGCCAAACTGGTGATTTAGAATGTTTGACGGGAACGTTTTACAGTTATCTGCTCTGCCGCCACGGTGTGGGAAATAAAAACTAGCCCACTTTAATTTAAATAAACATCTAACTGCAGCTTTGAAAAATGTAAACACAATTAGTTTTGGGGACAGGGACAATCACAGCACCCTTCCAATATTTGAGGAAACAAAATCAAAAAGAATTCCGAAGGGGGTGAACAGTTTTGCAAACCACTTCATACAATAACAGTGTAAAGCTCATGGTAAAACCAGCATGGATATCAGAGAAGCACACAGAAACAAAACAAGGTTTGAATGAGACGAGACGAGAGCTGAGGAAAGGAAACTGCATCACGTCACATGAATGAGTGCAGAGCTCAGTAACATGACGACGACGACGACGAGCTGGCAGGTGTGTCGGCTCGCTTTGCAAAAAGTGTTACCTGCGTGAGGGGTGAAGTTTTAGAGAGGGCCGGAGGGGCCATGAATCCCTGCAGCAAGGTGGGAGAAAAGATGGGAGAAGTCAGAGCTGAGGGGCTAGAGATGTGGTGACAGGTGGGAAAGAGTCATTTTAATAATACACTTTAATAACCAACACTTATTGTATAATGCGAATGTGGATTTTTGGTTTTTTTAAAGTAATATTTTCCATTTGAGGCACTTCTTGACATCAATGTCTAAAAAGCAATGTAGCTCTTTGCATCAACACAGATTCATAATAAAGTCCATCGCTCGTTCTGTTCAGCCAGTAAAATGTAAATTATCTGATGTGCTGATTGCATCATGTTGACTGAAATAAGAGTGAGATACATTCCCGAGGTTGATGTGAGGTCAGTCACTCTGCAGGATTCTGTAATCTAACTTCATGTCAATGTTTGCTTATTATTTTCAAAGACAAATTAGATTTCATTTTAAGCAATCATTCGCTCCATCTGTGATTCAGATTTTAGCTTTGATTCTCTGTGGCATCGTTCCCACACACTACTGCAACAACACTGTTTTCTGTCTAGAGTTGCTTTAGTTTTCTGCAAAAGACCTTGTATTGATGATGTGAGATTCGGCCCACTGAGTAAAGTCCTCTCCAGCACATCCCAAAGATTCTCAATGAGGTTCAGGTCTGGACTCTGTGGTGGCCAATCCGTGTGTGAAAATGATGCCTAATGCAATCTGAGCCTGATGAATTCTGGCATTGTCATTTTGGATCATGTCTGCGTCATCGGGAAAGAGAAAATCCATTGATTCCATTGAATAACCTGGTCCTTCAGTATTGAACTTGGACCTGACCTCCTGCCCACACAGGTTTGTACAGTAGAGGTATGATGGGTGCTTCACTTCAGCTGCCTCTCTTCTTACCTTGATACTCCAATCACTCTGGAACAGGGTCAATCTAGACTCAGACCACATGACCTTCTTCCTTTCATAGTTCTTAACTTGATTCTAGTAGTTTCAGCAATCTCCTTAGATGCTTTTTCTTTTGAAACAGATTAACATATTTTCCTTGACCACAGGATGTGCCTTTCAACATGGTTTAACAAACGAGAAGCTACACACTGCATCATCTCCATCTTCTTCCAGTTATCCGTAGTCGAGTCACAGAGGCAACAGGTCCAGGAGAGAAAGCCAGAACCCCCTCTCCCCAGCAACACTTTCCAGCTCATCCTGGGGGACCCCGAGGCATTCCCAGGCCAGAGAGGATACACAATCCCTCCAGCGAGTCCTGGGTCTTCTCTGGGGCCTCCTACCAGTGGGACATGCCCAGAACACCTCTGAAGGAGCTCCTCACCTTATCTCTAAGGCTGAGTCCGGCCACCCTATGAAGGAAGCTCATTTCGGCCGCTTGTATCCAGGATCTCATTCTTTCAGTCATGATCCATGCCTCATGACCAAAGGTGGGGTTGGAACGTAGACAGACCAGTAAATCCAGAGCTTTGCCTTTCGACTCAGCTCCTCTTTCACCGCGACTGACCGAAGCAACACCCTCATTACTGGGGATGAGGCCCCAATCTGTCGATCCATCTCCCGCTCCATCCTACCATCACTCGTGAACAAGACCCCCAGATACTTAAACTCCTCCACTTAAGGCAGAGACTCTCCCCCGACCCGGAGGAGGCATACCACCCTTTTCCGGTCAACACACTGCATCAGTTAGTTAAATAACTTGTCAGCTGAAACAGAATCACTCCTGCTGTAATTATCCAATAGGCGGTTCTTACTATTTGCTTATTAAATCCAGATGGTGACCTTTTTTCTTTTTTGTCCAGGCAGTGTATTGGTCTAATTGTAAAACATACTTAACATTGCGTGAGAGCCCTACAGAAAGACATGGAGTTCTTGCATGCAGCCAGCAGGGGGCAATGTTATTTTACATATCGCCACTTGCTCTGTCTCAGAGCAGCCTCAGCCCAGACGGAGGAGAAATCATCTAATAAACTCATCTCGGTGGGTAGAATCAAGTGAGCTCTGAAGGTCCTTCCTTTTGACAGACCGTTGGACACACAACCCTGTTGTCTCAGGGGCATCCACACCCCAGCTGGAAGCAGATAGCCGTGCTCCAATTTGCCTTTGGCTGTGAATGTTTTGAAACTGCATGATGGGATCAGCCTTTTCCCCGTGTGATGCTTTCAATTCATGTAAGAGAGGAAATCCAAGGTCAGCCTGAAGCACCAGCTTGACTATTTCATCTCGTGTCACTCTGAATGCTTGGAGCTTTAAAAGCAACACACACACACACACGCGCACACTCAGAAAAAAGCACTTACAAAAGATGTAAGCTCTACAGCATACAATGAAAGCCTGAATTATGGTGCTATGGCAACACAAAGGGGCAGGTGCTGCAGCAAGAGTGAGTGCAAGTTAACCTGATGGAACAGGAAGTGGAGTCGGTGGGAAGGGGAGCAATATCAGAAGCAGGACTGGGTCTGTGGAGGTCCGTCTTTGAGGGCTGGGTGTGAACAGATTTGTCATGTATAAAAGATGGGGACGTTTGCTTACATGAGCAGGCTGCCAGGTGCAGACATGGACCGCTCCTCCCGCCTGCTCGGGCACTCGAAGGGGTTACTGAACGAGCGCTTCCTCAGCATGGCTTTCACCAAGATCTGAAACAGACAGACAGGAACGCAGAGAGGTCTCATCTCTCGTTTGTAGGTATGAGAGTTCTGCAAAGCTAAAAGAAAAGCCTCCAAACGAAACAGAATTAAAGCCGCGTTCATGCTTTAAACTGAAAGCAAATGGTTTGTTAGCAAAGTATTTAAATTTTTTTTATTTTACCGTTATTTAACCAGGCAAATCCCATTGAGATTGCAGATCTCTTTTGCAAGGAAGGTCTGGGTCTGAAGGCAACCTATTATACACGTTTTTGGGTGTGGGGGAAACCGGAGTACCCGGAGAAAACCCACGCAAGCATGAGGAGAACATGTAAACTCAGAAAGACCCCAGGTCCGAACCGGGGATCAAATCCAGGACCTTCTTGCTGTGAGGCATCGGTGTTAACCACTGAGCCATCGGGATGCTTATATCACAAAGCACTGGATGTATTTTAATACAACTTTCAGAAAATACTGAACGGACATCTACAACTGATCCAATTCAAGATGGCTGCCACATCTAATCAACATCAGTCAACACAAAAATGATCCTGTCACTTTAAAGAATACCTGACTAAAATTAGTTGCGTCAGTAGCTGAGAGTCATTCATATCACATAGTTGGAACAATAACAAATCGTGTAAAATCTCACTATAATGAAAGACGAAGTGATTTTAAAGGTTTGAACAAAACAGCTGTAATTCTGTCATTTTAAGTTGATCTTAATCTAAAAATTTGGCATTAAAAGGTGACAGATATGAGATCTATTGCGTTCAAATCATCTCAGGCTTTAACTTTTTATTTTAAAGTCACAGGAAGCTGATAACAACGTACACCATTTATGAACATGGATGTGTGCACAGGCTGGTCAATCTACAGTATGTAAGTGGTTCATATAGGATATTTATTCAAACAGTCTGGGATTAAATCAGTTCATTTCTAAGCAGCTAAAGTTTTGTTCTTACAGAGAGTAAAGTTACACTCAACAAAAATATAAACGCAACACTTTTGTTTTTGCTGCCATTTTTCATGTGATGGACTCAAAGATCTAAAATTGATTCCAGATAAACGATATTACCATTTCTTTCAAATGTTGTCCACAAATCTGTGTAAATGTTTGATAGTGAGCACTTCTGCTTTGCTGAGAT
>JARVJO010000082.1:20720523-20736133 GCA_031762555.1 Cynodonichthys magdalenae | reverse complement strand
ACATTTGAAAGAAATGGTAATATTGTTTATCTGGAATCAATTTTAGATCTTTGAGTCCATCTCATGAAAAATGGGAGTAAAAACAAAAGTGTTGCGTTTATATTTTTGTTGAGTGTATATTAGGTGAATAAAACCACTAATGATAAAGTGCCAGAAGGGCAGGACAAAACTAGAAATCTGCCACTAAATGACTAATTTCTAAATATTTTAAACATACAATTTTTGTTTTACACAGTGTTTATGACATTGTCATTTCTGCTTTCTTGCAACAGGAAACATCTCTTCCTCTGTCAGTTTCAAAAACCAGAGGGGAAACTTCCTTTTTTACCATCAGGTCTTCTCTACCCTGCAAGGAGTAGTAGTTTTTAATTTTCCTTTATTTTATATATATATTTTTAAATTATTTATTATTTAAATTATTTATTCGTTGTTCAGGGTGTGCCTCACCTCTCACACAGTGACTGCTGGATGTTGGCATCAAAGACTACCGGGACCCGGAAAGGACAATTGGGATGAATGGAACCACTTCTCTGAATACCTTAAAAGCCTTGATGATGCTTCACCAATCAAAATATCCCAAACAGCTGGTGTCATTTTATAGAAAAGAATGTGATTTTTAGTCGGTTTTAGATGGTAAAATTATTAAAGAGCAAATAAAACAACTTTCTGTGAAAATATATCTTTTTATGAAGTACAAGAAATTCAAAAAATTTTTTTTGTTTTTTTGATGAAAGTACCATTTCAGGAAGGAAGACATCGTTCGCAGCTTTGTATGTCAAAGATTTAAACAAGGTGTTGACTCTAAGGTACAACCACACTACGTTTTATTTTAATATTCCTAAACTGACCGAGTTATTTCCATTTATGTTGGTCCATCAGGTTGACTCAAAATGTAATGAGTTGATCAGTGGTGTCCTAGAGATGGAAGATTTCACACTTTTCTAAAAAGTTTATTTTTACATCCTTGTCCTTTCAGAGGTGACTTTTTATGTTGCTTATTATTCCATCTCTGGTTAATGTGACCGTGGTCCTCCAACAGCAGGAACTCTGAGTGCTGCTTAACGGCTGTGTCCAAATTTAAGATCTGTGTCCTTCGAAGGACCCGGCCTACCCAGTCTGCGTGGGCAGGTCCTTTGTCAAACACAAAATCCAGAAGAAAGTTGCTGTGAATTTGAACTGTCTAGCCTATACCTTTTATTGTGTCCTTACCCGGTGCATGTCCTGTCACCCAGCAGTGACGGTGCTAATCAGAAGATAGAAATGAGCAATATTTTAATATTTTCACTATAAATCAAAATTAGCTTAGAAGCAATACACGAACGACTAAGTGACCCGCCGTACGAGCTTGTTTACGATGATTTCTGACAATAATATTTTAAAAACTCCTGTCTCTTGCTTTGTCCGCCATTACAAGTAAAAACGATTTTTCCAGAAAGCCTGCAATGCATCTTGGGATAGGATGGACTGAAGTATACACCGGATGCATCCCTCAAATCGAGGCAAAAGGAGGATGTATTCGTGGGCCGAAATCGGAGGAGCCTTTGAATTTGGACAACCTTCGGGGTATCGCTGTGACGTAATCAGCCTTTAAATTCAACCTTTGAAGGACGCAGCCCCTGAATTTGCACACAGTCAATGTTTCAAACTGACAGAAGTGTTTCTTACCACAGCAGACAGACTGGGGACAAACTTGACCGAGTTCTGGATGTCCTCCTCTGTCACCTCCACCACGGAGCAGTGCTCCTCCTCCAAAGGCAGAGGGTCAGTGCCGCCCTTGGTCACCCACTGGTCCACCTGAACCGAAACACAGTTTACATCACATCATGCACTACCAACACCTATATTAAAGATAACGTTCTGAAGAAATTTTGAAGGGTTAGAAAGCACAAATATTTATTTTTCTAAACATGTTTCATGTCGTAGACAAGTTAAAAAGACCCTTCACTTTTACTTTTAAGGAAGCATTTCTGAGCTCAGGAACAATGGAAGTCAATGAGAGTTTGGATGTACACTCTGTGGGGAGTTGAGAGAAAACTATAGATCCTACAGCAGTGAGAAACTATGAATATATAAACTCTCATAGGAAAATGGCAGCTGGTCTGATGTGTGGTATTGTATTGTTTTTATTTTTATCAGTACTTTTCTTATTGTGTCAGCATTTGTTTCATCCAATTTCTTGTTCTTATTAATTGTGCATTTGTGTTGTATTTATATTTGTGTATTTTATTGCTTTTTAAACATCTTGGCCAGGTGACTACATATAGAAAAACGCCTTTTGGCTAATTCTGGCTTTTTTAACTTATGGAATGACGTGTTTTATTAATCTACAAATAAAATAAAATCCAGCCTCCTTTTGTCCACATTGTTTAGTGTACCCTTAAAAAAAGCCTTTAAAGTAAACACATCATGCTTAAATTCTTCCGTTTCATGTTTAAATCATCATATATAAAGTGGAACTTCAATGCTTTGGTCTGAATTCCTCCTTATTGTAACTCCACAAGCCCCTCTTTCACCCCTTTTCTGAGGTGTGTTTCAGATCAACTCGTTTTGAGGCTGTCCCTTTATATGCAAACAAGGCATTTCACACCCTGCCCCCTACATTTTCCAGAATGGTCCATTGTATTTTGATAGAGGGGTTTACGACTGTATAGCAGTTCAGAAAAATTTTATTTACAAATAAATTAAAAGATGACTTGTCCATCCAGCCTTACATGTTGGAGCTAGAGTCTTACGCAGAACCAGCACTGGGAAAACTAAATACTAATTTTCTGGATGAAAAAAGTGGATTTTGCATGATGTTCCTTTTAATACTTTATTGCTGATGAAGCTACACATTTTCAGATAAATCTGGTGTCTTATTTAGCCAAAGATACAGGCCAAGTAGCAAACCAAAACTTGCAATAAAAACAGAAAAATAATGGCAGAATAATAATAAGGGGACTTCAATGCTTGTGTGTTGTGCAGTCAGAGTTAGTTAGTTTGCTTTCAGTGTTCGTGTGATCTGTGTTTTGTTTCAGGCTCCAAATTGTCTGCAGTTCCCGGTAATGATGTGGTCGTTGTACGGTTTCTGTTTTACCGGTTGCATCTTGATGTGACCAAGATTTGTAAACATGAATGTTTTCTCCATCAGTCAGGCAGCCATTGGTTTTAATTCAGTTTCTGAATAAAAATGTAAGGGATGAACTCTATTACAGTCAACAGGTTAAATAAGGAATTAAGTTATTTGTAGTGTAATAAAATACCCCACATCTTGTCTACCTCGAGGGACAGACATCAGTGGAGCTGATCTGCTGGGTGAACCTCAGCGCAGTCTGTCTGTTCCTGAGCTTCTCTTAAAAATAATTCAGAGGAAGGAAGTTGTGTTGTTCAGCACGGAATTGGCCCTCGTTTCATTCAGCCTCTTTTTACTGTCAGACTGTTCGCTGCAGCGCTGACCTCCCTCCCCCGAACGTCATTTACACCTCCAGCATTTTGTATTTCATCTGAAGACGGGCATGCTGGCTCTGATTGTGTTCTCCACAATACGCTTGTTTCCTGATCTTCTGACACGCATTTGTGTCTGTGCACAAGCACACGCATGACGTCTCATTATCTCTTCATCTCCGGTGAGAAAATGACTCAGTGACACATGATTGGATCGTGTCATGGAAACATGATGGGGAGCGGGGCATGTCATCTGTACATGGCTGGTTCCTAAACCCACCCCTCTCATAATACAGACTGACTCAGTTTCAGCCCACTCCTCCCAGAGGAACAAACAGGTTTCATCACGCCCTGCAGCAACACGGTGAGCTTAATGAACCCAACTGTAGAGATAACAGTAAGGTCAGTCTCATGAGCCAATCACATGGGAGAAAGGCAGAATATAACCCTGCTGTTTTGTCTTTCTGAGTGTTTTGTTCTGCGTGTTGCAGCACCTTGATCTCAGGAATGGTAATCCTCGTGTCTGGGTTCTTATCCAGCATCCGTAAGATCAGAGTCTGCAGCTCTTCGCTGATTTTCGGTCTGCAGATAAAGCACAAAACAATCAAAACAGGCAGCTTGGAGACTCATTTGTACCCAATCAGAATGAGAGAATGACAACCATTCACATTCTTTTACTTTGCTTTCCAGTTTGATCCAATCATTAATAGTGCATTAGATAAGCAAAGTGAAGGCCCACGCTTCATTAATACAAAATGAAGGCATGCTTCATCAAACAGCTCTTACCAACCTTGTTAGCACTTGAAAATAAGCACCCTGTCACAGTTACGCAAGTTGTAAACCATTGAACCACACATTAAAGCCACTTTAACAGACCAATTAGAGATTTTAAAAGTGCTTCACCAAGAAAAGGCCAAGAATATTATATACTGTAGTAAAAAAAGTACAATAATTAGTTTGTTAATAATTTGTTTGAGTACAAAAATTTAAAAATAGCTCTCAGACTGCAGGTTTACTTGTGGTTCCTAGAGTTTCTAAAAGTAGAACGGGAGGCAGAGCTTTCAGTTATCAAGCTCCTCTCTTGTGGAACTTCTGTCCATGAGGCTGACACTCTGTCTACTGCAGGCGAGGCTGAAGACTTTCCTTTTTGATAAATCCTATAGTTGGTTTCCTGAGTTATTTTTTAGTTATGTTGCTATAGGTGTAGACTGCTAGAGGACAAATTGACCACCTTTTCTCACCTTGCTGTGACTTGTTTTTACTCTACTTTTCATGTTTGTATTTGCAATAACATCATTAACGTGTTTTTCTTTGTCTTTCTCCCCACAGAAACTAAACCTGAACCAGTCATACTGTGTTTACTAACAGTACAATTGAAAGACAAATTTCTCATAATTGAAATATAAAACTAGTAGGCATTCTCTCGCCGAAAAAAAAGACAAAAGTAATCCTGAACAGTAATTACCATAAATAATTCTGATATTCTTTGACAAAAGTTATTCTTGAAGTAGAATACCCCACATTCATAACATCAAATTTATTTTTGGGAAATGGATTTTCTTTTTGCTTATTTTAAATTATTTTAAGAAAAGCAGATTTACTCATTTTACTGCCAATCTTTCTTTTTTTTTTAATTAAAAGGTCTTCCTAATCCTGTTAGAATGCCAGGTGTTTGTGATATAAAAATGAAAACATGATAAATTTTAAAATGAGACACTTTTTGTATATTCAGTACAATTCAATGGAAAAGGCAAAAAATCCATTTTGTAACTTTTTTGTCATCATTCTAGGAGGCGATCTATGATGGTCAAAGGTTTTTTATTGCTAGTGACCAATGTGGGCACAACTCCTACATTTACTGCACCTGGTATTCTCAGACGGTCTCCCACCCAAGGCCTGACCCTGCTTTGCAACCAAGAACAGACAGGATCTGGTGTGTTCAGGGTGGCATGGTTGCACAATTCAATGAAAAAAGCAAAAATCCAGTTTTGTAACTTTAGCTTTGAAACACTGAAACTGACTTATTTTAAATAGCAGAGATTTTAAGCTCTACAAGTTTTGTTCAAGCAAAAGTTCAGCTGAACGCAAAACTTTATGAAACAAAAGGAAAAAAATGTGATGGATGTGGAAAAAAATGTCACCTTCACGCTCTCTGCTGACAAAAAGGTAAATCCACATTTTTTTTCCATTTTCAAAATTTCAACAAACACATTGAATATTAATAAATAACATTGTTGTGGTCCTGCAAATCCATTACAAACTTATTCATTTATAATCTAAAATAAACACCAGGAGTTCTTTCTGCTCTGTTGTGCTGAGCTGTTTTTCTTCTTTTTATTTTAAATATTTACAAATGTTTTTTTATAATAAACTCACAAAAGTCCTATCAATTTTCTTTGAAAGGTTTTTTGTATTTGAACAAAAATATGAAGTTACTAAAAAAACAAAAATGTGACTTTTAGAAAGTTGAGCGATGTAGATTTTAAAGGTTTACTTTGTTAAATGTTAAGTTTTGATTAAATCTCTGAGACTATTTTTATTGAACGGTCAAAGTCATTTTAAATTTGTTTTAAACCTTCCCTTTCTGGTTCCAGAGATTTATTAACAGAGAATATTATTAAACAACATAAATACCCTCTAAAGTATACATTTGATGTCTGGAATTAATTAACCTAACCATCCAACCATTCTTTGTTTTTCTCTAACAAATAACAGAAATAAAATAAAGGGAAATTTTTACACAATTGTTGAAACCTAAAATGTTTTCAAGCTCAGAGACGCTCAATAAAAGGTATAAAATATATCATGTTGGTTCTCAGACGATAGGTTTTGGATGACTCTCAGCTACTAAGAGAATTATTACACAGGTTTACAAAAAAATGTTTTTTGGTGATGGTGTCCATCTTGAATTGGATTGATTTCAAATGTTGATAAAATTAAGAGAAGCAATTTTAGAGGGCTTTTTTTTTGCCTTTGAGTTTTTTTTGTATGTCCTCACTTAAACTATGAATATGTTTCTGTATTACTCATTTCTACTCATGTTTTCTGTTTCTTAGCCATCTGTGTCTTTTCTGCAACCTGGCAGTTTTAATTTTTTTGTTTTTCCACAGCCAGTTTCTCCTCAGTTCCCTTGTTTGCTCAGTCACTCACACCTGTAATTCATTAGTAATTTTCTCAGCTGACTCACTGATCAACCCTCACAGCAGACAAAAGCTGCTTCTTCCTTTCGCTCTTCGTCAGATCCTCATACGCAAACACGTTTGCTCATTTCAGCCCTGGTTTTTGTCACATTCTGCCAGTTTTGGCTTTGTTTTATTTTATGAATTTATTCTTGGATTTTACCTGCCTGTCTGCAATATTGGGTCCTCATCAACACCAACAACCATCCATTGCATTTATTACAGTTCCTGGGAAATCCCTCACACTGTCGTATATGTCCACTCCATCCCTGAATCTGCCGTTTGGCCACAAATATGTCGAAACATTTGTGCTATCTCCAACCAGGGGTTTTTGGCCATTTGACTATCTTTATAAGTATGTCTGCAAAAGTCAAATAGATGGACGTACTTTGAGTGACAACTGCTCCTCAAAGCTATTCATGTAACTTCCACTCACAACAGCCGGCTTCTAGAAGTGGAGCAGTTCAAGCAAAAATGCTGCTGGATTGAGAACTTCCGACCAATCGCACAATACTTTGTGCATACTCCTATTGAAAAACGTTTGGTCCGAGCCTTGTGTTAAGAAAAGGTGGACGAAGCTACTCTGAAAACAAAACAATGTGAGTTTTGTCACATAACTACAGCAGATTTCGCAGCTTCAGATGGAGTTTGCAGGGCCCTTTACTCAAACTCTAAACCAAGCAAAGTGGTGACAGATGCTAAATTTAATGACCTTGATGTAGATTTAGAGAAAACCACAAGCACTCAAAACTAGAATAAAATGAAAAAAATTCAGCTGAACTGTATTAGACAATTGTTGGATGAAGCATTTGATAGGGTGTGGATGCGACAAAATACATCACAGTATCATCTGCATATCAGGTGAAATTAGTGTTTGATACTTCCTGGTCAAGCTTGTTGCTATATGGAATAAATAGGTGTGGCCCAATAACTCATCCCTGGGGAACACCTCTGGTTACACAAAGGATGTGAGCTTTATAGATGCACGACTTACCGTACTTAGGCAAGTTTAATGCAATTTGAGTATAATGTGACCCCGTTTTCTTAGCTTAAAAAGCATTTAAAAAATTGAATCCTCTTGTAAAATGTTATCGCTAATTTCATACAGCCTTCAGGATTTTTCAGCCTTTGTGGTGTACCCTCTGGTGGGGACACACACTTGAGGGCATGTTTGTGGCTGCGGAGGAGCTGCATGTCGCTAAAAATGATTCCCTTTGCTCCCAGAGTAGAAGTCGGTTGTTAAATTAGAAAGATAGCTTTGAGGAGCAGCTTCCTCCTTTGTGACACAATATTTCATACATAAACGAGAAAAAAATAAAATTTATTGTGGTAGTACATTAGCGAAAAAGGGGTCAATATTTACTGGCATGTATAATACGACCCCCCTTTATGAATGATTTTTGGGGTTACACTTTTTGAATTTTACATGCCTAAATAAGATATTTCCTAATCAGATAAACTATGAGATAAGAATATTTTGACAAATGCAGCATTCTTTAGGACTCTTAATTCTCATTATAATGTCAGGAGTGTAGAATATGGTTGCAGAGGATGGAAATGTTACTGATGAGAAGAAGTCGCTGCTAATTGTTCTTGATTGCTAGATGTGGTTTCATTCCATTCTGTGTGGGAGGATGGCAGCTTGTGATGTTGGATCTTCCTGCACAATAACGCTCTGTCCTGACCCGGTCTGCTGCCACCCCTTCTCCTTTTTCAGAGTTTATACTTTTACCAGTCTGTTCACACTATTCACACTCACCGCCTGACTTCGTTTGTCCTGACTTTTTAGCGGTAATCACACAAGACGACCTTCTATGCTTTACTTAACCTTTTACTTGAAAGAAAGATCCAGGAGGGTCGTATGTGTCCAGGCTGCTGCTGTTTTAATCACAGATAGGTGACATTTAACGCATGCTCGTAATAACTGCCTTTCATATTCTTATTGTTGCAATTTGTAAGGAGGAAAAAAAAAAAAGGAAAGGAGAAGAAAAAAGATTTTTTTGTGGGTGAAATGCAAATGAGATGATGTCAAAGATGACATTTCAGCTGTGGACAAGAAGAGGATGAAATAGCATGAACATCTTTTCTAGGAACTCACGTTTCTTGGAATTCCACAGGCTTAGTCTTTATCTTATTGTGCAAAGCCAGAATGTACTCATCGATAAACGGGCACTGCAGGGAGAGCAGAGGGAAACCACACAGAAGGTACAATGAATTATTACTGAACCAGACACAATCCTTATCCCTACAGACAGACGGGACAAATTACAGCGGCAGTATTCAACCTTGTGTTTATTCCAATAAATGGATCAAAGACGATGAAGGTGGCAGACTTTGTTCCTACAGATGAGCCTCTGGCTGCTGTTAACAAACTATGGACTGGGCAGAGACTTCCACATTACCGTTTGTGGAACAGATGCTGATAGATGAGTGAGAGACAGAAAAGGTGCAGACTTGCCTTCCCGAAGACGAAGCAGTAGAGGGTGATTCCCATGGCCCACACATCCAACGCCTTGAAGAAAATGACGAGAGACAATAAAAGCAAATCAAAAGATAAACTAAACACATATACCAAAGCTTGTTCTCAAAAACAGACAGCTGTGTTGATCAATGCAAGCTGCCCACAGCTGCGTGGAACTGAAGGTTATTTTTGGAAGCCATCCTTGTCAAAAGCTCTGAAGATGGATTTGTGACAACAGATAACACCCTGTTGTTACCCATCAGGCTCTTTTGTCCTCCAGTCAGGGTTTCTCTCTGTCACTGGAAAGCCATTTCTGTTACTTAATAGATAAAAAGTGATTAATCCAACCTTTCATATCTGTGCTATCCATCTCAGAGCCACACACTCATGGTGTTCTTCTGGGGTGACAATTAAAGGGCTTTAAATGACATTTAAGAGTAGGAACTGATTTCACTTCTAATCTAAATGCTCTCTGCAAGATGGCTTGACCGTACCGCAAATCTGAAAGGAGGACAGACTAATCAAAGAGAAAGGGTAACTAGGCTAGAAAGTATTTCCTGAAAGCTTGATAAACCAGCAGAGTGAGGTACTTAAGTGGCTCTTTTACCCCTGTGGCTTTTTGTCTGCAATCAAGTTCTATTCCGGCTCCTCTTTAATGGACATACGGAGTCCTTCTTTTAGTAAACATGGCAGCCTCTTCAGGGTTAGGCCGCACTTATCAAAGAGTGCACAGCTTTCACAATAAAAGTTGGACAAAAGTGGGAAAAGTGTGTACGCGCAGAAATATTCAGCTTTATCACACCGTGCACACGCATGTTTCTGTGCTCCTCTCATTCATACATCCCAACAAACGTGGAAGTGGCACAAATCTGCCACCCAGACATTTAGCTAGAGGTCAGGGTGTCTTGTTGCGGGCGAGTTGTTTTGAATTAATCTGCTGATCTGACTGTTTCTTCTCAGTGAGAATGAATAAAGGCCTTTTAGATAATTCACACATTTTATTCTCCTCAGGTTTACATCTACAGGTGACAGAAATATAAGAAACTTTACAGTTTACAGTGGAGTGAGTTTGTTTTAAATCATATTTTAGACGTGTATATCGTCTGTGGCTAAATGTGGTTAGGTGAGAAACTAAACTTTTCTGCACTCCTAGAGTCTCCAAGGACACAACAAAATGTATTTATTGGCTTAAAAAGTTAATTTTACATGATGTGTCCCCTTTATTGTGATAATCCAAGTTCAAATCAGAGAAAATAATACTGAAAAGTACAAATCAAAGATGGATTCAACAGAATTTTCAAGACCCTAAACATCCCCAGGAGTACTGTCCACGGTACATTCCCAGTTTGTGGTTACTTCCTGCCTATTTATGGCCTGACCCACACTGCCAGGGGTTAACCGGTTTTTAATTTCCATAATAGGCTGTTCAAACAATTTGATTGGTTGTCTTCTTTCAAATGACCCCTCTTTTGACCAACTGGGTTCATCTATAGACTCTCCAGAGAACAAAATGTGTGGCAAGCCCCTCATGTCCCACCTGTATGTGGTACATGTGATCGCTTGACTAGAATCGGCCAATTAGCTCTGAGCTTCATTCTGACACCACAACTCTCTTGCCAATTGAGTCACCTTTAATTCTAAATATTAAATGGTTATAGTGTATTTTGACTTCACCAACTAAATACTAGTTAGTTATAAAAATTATGACCACTAAATAAAAAAATTCCGATTGATAGCTTTACATAGAAAGTAGGCTTGTGAAGGGTTCAAGAGCTGTACTTCATTTAATTTGGGTTTGGGTTAGAGTTATGTCCGCAGGTTAACAGGTTAAATTCATCATCAAGAAAAGAAAGAAATATGGGGCATAAATCTACGAAGAGCAGGTTGTCCTCACAAACTGTTGTTTTTGCTGACAGCATCAGATTTCAGGATTTCTCTACATTTTCCTGCATTCGTTTTACCTTCTTGTATACAGTAAGCCTTTCAGGGCCGGCTGCCAAGAAGCACTCGACCACGGAGTCTTACGCATCTTGTTTGGCAAAATCTAGTTGTGATTTAGTGTGAACTTTATTCAACAGTGGCTTTCCTTTTGCCACACTCCCATAAAGCTCAGTCTGGTGAAGAACTGTCAGTCTCTCTCCTGTCACCTGCTGAAGCTTGTAACTCCCTCAGAGTGGTCCCAGGTGTCTCAGTGATTTCTCTCGCTGCTCTCCTTCTTGAACGCTCACTCAGTTTGTGAGAACTGCCTGCTCGTGATAGATTTACACGTTCCATATTCCCACCATTTCTTACTGATGGATTTAACAGAACACCTGGCGATGTTTAGGGTCTTGGAAATTCTTTTGTATCCATCCTCTGACTTGTACTTTTCAATAATCTTTTCTCTGAGTTGAATTAGGACAGGTGAATTTTTCTACTATCACTTATTTTACATGGTTTATTTTTACTAGACCATACTGTTGTCCTCAGGTCAAAACAACTGAAGCCTTGACTCACTTTGACCTAAGAGGAACAGGAGGGTATTACTCTTAAAAATTGCTTTTTACCTTTTTTTTGTTAAAAAATGGTCAATTTACAGTTGACTGAGTTATTTATAACAAAAAAAAAAAAAAAATTTAAACGTTTGTGTAATAAACTATGTCAATCCATATAATCACGGTGATCAAAGCAGTTTCTCTGGTCCAGGTGTGTGTAAACACAATGCCAAGAGGAAAAGACAGGAAAAATGACCTTAAAGAAGCAGCTGTTACTGCTTATTAATTTAGATGAGTAAAGGTCATTTCCAAATAATTTAGAGTTCATTGTTCCACAGTGAGGAACAACTGCTGACAAGTGAAAAACATTTAGGACATCTGACATTTCTCTCAGGGGTGGATGTCCCAGCAAAATCACACCAAGACCATGCAGTGAGCAGAGAAATTAGCAGGTTAGAGGTCAAAGTTCATGAAAAATGATGGAAAGACTGAACAAGTGTGGCTTGTTCAGAAGAGCTGAAGGAGAAACGATCAGCTCTTTAAAAGGAACCTGGCAGCAAGATACATGAAACACAAGACTTCAGGGACAATGTCCTGAGGAAGAGATGTTTACTCAAAGTTCTCATCATGTTTGGGGAAAACAGAACACCTCATGTCAGCTGTCAGCACAGAGGTGGAGCATTATTTGAGCCGGTTTTACAGCCACAGGACCATAATCTGTAGACCAAAGGACTCTAAAGTCAAACGTGACATCATCTGTCAGACAGCTGAAGCTTGGACCAGGATGCCAAACACGACAGTAATTTTACAACAGAACAACTGAAGCAAAACATAGAGGGTTGCAATGATCCAGTCAAAGTCCAAATCTCAATCCTAAAGGGGACAAATCACACAAAATAACCTTTTTTTAGTCATTAAATACATTTTGTTGTGTACTTGGAGTCTCTAGCAGTGCAGAAAGGTTTAATTTAGTCTCTCTTGGTGCTGCATAGTTATCTTTATATCCTGTTTGGGTCATATTTCAATCCATTCAGTTTTCTGCTAAACACGGTTATGGATGTTTTTACAGATTCTGTCTCCAACATGTAAGGCTGGATGGACAAGCCAAACGGGGTGTAAGGGACAACAATTGTTGGGAGTGAGGCCTGGAGGGGGGCGGGGGTCTGAAGTGCCTCATTTGTATTTAAAGAGACAGCTCCAAAACGAGTTGCTCTCAGAGGCACCTCAGAAAAGGGTAAAAGAGGGGCTTGTGGAGCTACAATAATGAGGAATTCCGACCAAAGCATTGCAGTTCCACTTTATATAGACCCCAACTGAATGATTTAAATGTGAAAAAGAAGGATATAAAAGCAGGATATGTCTACCTTAATGAATGTGGTGGGACAATAGCAGAGCTGTGCAGAAACAAATCTCTGTAAAGCTCATTAAACTGAAAGAACTCAGTAATGAGAGTGTGGGCCAAAGTTCCTCAACAACCATGTGGGAACATAATAAATTAATTACTAAGAGTTATTGCTTCTAAAGGAGGTTTTACAAGTTGTGACGTGTTTTTTCACACACCACTTTTACATTTTGCTTTTTAGGAGTTTAATAAATAATGACGTGTATCAAGCACAATGCTAATAAAACACAAATGTTGCAAGGTGTAAACATGCTCAACCAAAAAGAGAGCAAAGATTCACAACTAACCCTGCACGTTGCGTTCTCACCTTTCCACTGAAGCTCTTGTGCTTCTCTGATAACGTCTCTGGAGCCATGAAGGCAGGAGTGCCTGCAGTGCTGGACAGTAAAGCATCGTTGCCCTCGAACTGGTTGCTGACTCCAAAATCAGCTATTTTCACATGACCGTCATCACCTAGCAACAGGTTAGACGGTTTGATGTCTCGGTGGACGATCTTCTGGTAGTGCACTAAAGAAACGAAGAGACATATTTTCACAATGATTACAACAAAAATTATTCAAACAGCTTCCTGATTAGGTTTTCCTGTGTTTGGTAAAAACCTTGCTGCACCTTCAAGGGTGCAGAAAGCCTAAATTGCTCCTATAATGAAACAGATTGATCCCCTGGGAAAGTTTGAAATGAGCTAATTTCATGGGAACCTGCAAGAGGAAATAGAGTTTCTTAATAATTTTTCTTGCTCCACATCTTTCAGAGGGCTGTCTCACACAGAAACTGGGACATTTATTATTGAGAGCTTTAATGCGGGACTTTCCACCGCAGCAGCTGATCAACTGGGACTTTATTTTCATCACAGTGTACAATAAAAAACACTGTAAAAGTCCATAACTGTCAAAATAAAATCCATCTGTCTTAGTTTAAGACTGTGCTGCTCAACCTGCAAAAGCAAACTGTAAAAATAGATTTAAAGATAACAGATAGGAGCAAAATCAAAATCAAACAGAAACTTGTAATTACGTCCTGAAGGAAATCATCACCAGGTTTGAGGGAATTTTTCAGGTTTGGCTGAATAAAAAAAAAGAAGTGAAGTCTGACCTGAACGGCAGCCCTGTGGCTCTGAGTCTGAACACTTCAGTGGACAATAACTGCATTTAGTGCTATGTGATGATGCATTTTTGAGTGTGACACACCATCACTATCAGGCGTGTATGCAAGCCCAATGGCAGAACGCAGCAAAGAGCAGCTAATGCTAACCCTAACTTTACGAACTCGTTTAATCACCTGAAACACTGGCACATATATCGGAGGAAAGCCAGAGAAGGTGGACCAAGGTCTAAACATCGGCTACAAGTGCAATTGTCATCTATAAATCGTCATATTAATCATCATCACCAGGCACCGCTGGACTGGCCATCGGATATAGCGGTCATTTGTTATGATGCTTATCGGTACACACAACTGGTAGATCGGCCCATTAGTCAGGAATGACTGATTCTGGGCTGGACAAATTACAGCAGCCGAGGGCCGATGCCCCCTCCCTCATGGGCTGCAGCTGTCAATCAATCAATCACACACAGACAGGAGAACGGAGGCTTCATCGTCTTTCCATCAATACCTGGTGGACCAGTCTTTGCTCAAAATGCCCAGGTCAATTTTTTTGTCCCAGTCCAGCCATGTCACCAGGTAAAAGACTATGTACATTCATGCACATATACACGTGTGTACGGGTAAAAGCATTACTGTCTACTTTCCTTTCTGGCAGCAGTAAGTAACCTTCTGGTTAACTTTGGCACATTTACAACAATGTTTATTGATGTGCAACAATCTGTTTAACTAAATTACACTAAACTGCAAAAAAAGTTAAATAAAAATAGATGTTAACATACGCATTGACACACAAAAATCCAAATATATTTTGCTATGTTTCATTAACCTTTCAGTTATGCTTTAAAGTCATTTACCAAGTATAAATACTTACAGTACTCTATACCGAGGATGATGTCTCTGAAGTATAAACGTCCTTGTTCCTCTGTAAAATGACTGTCTGTGGGCACCTCCATCACTGGACTACAGATTCATGCACGCAGCAACAACAAAGAAAAAAAACTTTTACTGTATAAAAGGAACCCAGATACAGATTAAACATGAACACTTCAGAACAAAGTATTTCTGTTAACGTTATACATTGTCCCACCCAACATCTCTGAACTGCAGCATCCCTACAAACCCTCCCGCTTCCTCAGATCAACCGAGCTGCTCCTGAGGGTCCCTGAAACCAAACAACAGGGCTTTGTGTGAGGAAGTAGTCACACAAGCTACATGTGTTGGCTTGTCTGATTCTGAATATTTTGTGCAACCAGAAATTATTAAATTATCCGACCTAATTGATGAGTCAAGAGTTTAATTTTAATATTGCCTCTTGACGGATTCTACAGTGCATTTTATTTTCAAAGTGGAGCAATGAGCGGAAGATAAAATAAACTCAATATCGATCCCAACCCATTAGCATCGACACAGTCTGACATTAAGCAAAAGAAAAGTATGGAAAGAACATTAAGTATAGAAACGACTAAAATGAGTTGTTAGCAATAAATTGTTCCTATTATATAGATAGCTTTATTTTATTTATTTATTTATTTATTTACCGGGGGGGGGGGGGGGGGATTAATTTTTT
>JARVJO010000082.1:20678922-20712403 GCA_031762555.1 Cynodonichthys magdalenae | reverse complement strand
TTGTCTTGTGTGTGTGTGTGCAAGAGTAGGTTTGTGTGTGTGTGTGCAAGAGTAGGTTTGTGTGTGTGCAAGAGTAGGTTTGTGTGTGTGCAAGAGTAGTATTGTGTGTGTGTGCAAGAGTAGGCTTGCGTATGTGCAGGAGTTGTCTTGTGTGTGCAAGAGTTGTCTTGTGTGTGTGTGTGTGTGCAAGAGTAGGTTTGTGTGTGTGTGTGCAAGAGTAGGCTTGAGTATGTGCAGGACTTGTCTTGTGTGTGCAAGAGTAGGTTTGTGTGTGTGTGCAAGAGTAGGCTTGAGTATGTGCAGGAGTAGGCTTGTGTGTGCAAGAGTAGGCTTGTGTGTGTGTGTGAGTAGGTCTGTGTGTGTGTGTGTGAGTAGGTCTGTGTGTGTGCAGGAGTTGTCTTGTGTTTTTGCACACATGCCTGTGTGTGCGCGCTGGAGTAGGCGTGTGTGCGCGCTGGAGTAGGCTTGTGTGTGTGCAGGAGTAGGATTGTGTGTGTGCAGGAGTAGGATTGTGTGTGTGCAGGAGTAGGATTGTGTGTGTGCAGGAGTAGGATTTTGTGTGTGCAGGTGTAGGATTGTGTGTGCGCAGTAGTAGGATTTTGTGTGTGCTGGAGGGTTTTGTCCAGCTGTAGGCTGGGCTGCAATCAAGCCCTTTCTAATCCTCTGCCCAGCCAACTGCAATTCTCAAGAATATAAACTCAATTTGGGCTCTTAGTCACACTTCAGCCACTCTCCTGCCTTATCAGCCTACTGTTTAAGCCATGTTGATTATGGGATCCACTGCCTCTGCCTTCAATGCTCCGAGCTTCTCCTCAGGGGCTCGGTTAAGCTCTCTGTTTGTGAATTTCCCCCCGCCTGGCTCTCATCAGCTTCTCCTCAGTCCTCCGTCTCAGCCATAGTCTGGCACCAGCTAACCAGCTGTAAATAAACAGCTAACCAGCTCCTCTGCCTCTGTTCTGTGCTGCCACTCGGGAGCATTCGTCTTGTTTGTGACAGAAGGCGAATACAGGGAAGGCGTAGGAGAAATCTGCCAAAACAGACGCCAGCTGCTTGAAGTCTATGACCCATGGAAGTCGCCAGTCTGTCACTGAATGTGAAGAGTTTTCCAGAAAACATGGATTAATTTTGTTGAGCTAAAATGGCAAGAGCTCACAGGGCATTTCTCTCCAATATACAGTAAATATTAAGTAACTAGAAACAGAATTTTAACAACACAAACCTTAAAGTTTTTCAGTTTTTAGATATGACTCAAGAATCTACAGAGACTTATTTCTGTGAAGTTTTCCATTTTTATAACCTTAAAAACAAGCAAAATATCTGACTGTTTTTCAAAAAGCAATGTTTATTCATTTGTCATTTCCATTTTTATTTTCAAATGCAATATGGTAAATGGTGGCGTAACCACAGTTAATGTCTGAGAGCTGCAAAAAAATTTTTAATTTGCCATTTTTTAATGTTTTTGTTTTCATTAGAAAGACACCAAACAATTTTTTTAATGATCAATGCAGTGTTTAAATATATTCTACAACACAAACTCATTTGTAACTACCATTCCTTGAAGGAATGCATGTCACCCACCACCTTGCCTGCCAAAGTTCTAAACATAGATGCAGTTTGTTAGTGTTTGGAATCTTTAAGGAATGACTTTCAGCCACTAATACTTCAAATTTTAGTTCAATCTGTAAAATGAACACAGCTATATTAATTTGCATGTTTGCGAAGGTTGATTAATTGTGGCATCATCTTGAATTGGTTCTAAAAGTTTAATTAATTGCAGATGTATAATTAATGATTATTTTCAGAGAGTTTCAACATTGCTCCTCTGATTCATGAAATATTTTGCTGACTCAGGTAGCTACTGACAATATTTTAAAAACAAATCAGGACGATCCTGACATGAGCAGTTTCAGTTCGCGCTTTAAGTTTACATTGGGACTGACTCACCTACAACTACAATAAAGTTTAGCTCAGTATGTTTGTCTTTTTGACAACTTAAGGATGTTCAGATGATCATGAAGGCTCTAAAGATAATCTTATGAGATATTTCTGCCATGTTTGGTGAGTTAAGTGTGTTCTGGGAAGGACATCGGGACCGCTCTGACCGGTGGTGTTCCAAGACTCGCAGTCTGTTGAATGTGACGTGTAGCCAATCAGAAAGCGAGCCAATGGAAACATGGAGGGAAATATATAATACAAAAGCACCAGAAAGTCCAGTGGATGACCCGAGATGTCTTGGGATAAATGGCTTTTTGAGGGATCAGGATCTTGAGGAGCCATTTGTTTCATAGAGCTGTTCAAATTGGAACGAGTTACGTCATCACGTAGTGAAATACGTTATCACGTACGGTTTATGTGGTCCATCACCATTGCTTCTTTCTCATCAGCCATGTTTATTTATCAGACCTCGTGTTTGATCTCGAGAGGTTTTGCGGGATTCCCTGTCTGACATCTGAATGTGTGGTGTGTTGTCTTTGCCATGTGGCTGAATGACTGTACACCTCAAACCATAGGCCCAAACCTGTTATATCAATGATTTTCTATCATCAGGTTTTGAAAAACAAACTATTTTAAAATCTTGCTTTGTGAACCAGGCATTAGCTGTGGAAGCCATCTTCGATTGGGTTGACTCCAAAGGTAATGAGTTGTAGATCTTGATTTCTTTCTGAGAGTTTGAAAAACGCCCATCCAGTGGATCATTGATATGTTGCTAACACAACAGATAAATCACAATACATGCACACATGGGTCAAAATATTATCCACAGTTACCAACCTTAACCCCACTCCATATGTTTAATTATACTAAAACAAACCTAAGGACCTTTTCTTGACAGTAAATTAAAAACAGACTGATTTCACTGCTCTGCATCTTCAAGGTGACTGCTGACAGCTGACAAAGTGCGGAACATGATTCACCTGAAGCATGCATTTAAACCCAACATCCTGGTGATTGTAAATAAAAACGCTGAAGGTTAGCTTCAGTTAAGGACACGCAGAACGAGAACAACTAGTCCTGGAAATCCCCTCTGAGGCAGCAGGAACCGTATTAACTCCGGTCATGGCCCGAGCCAATGTTTGTTGACAGTCTTGTACAGATCACTTACATAAACAGCTGTATTTGCATTACACACTAGTCTTTTCTCTTGAGTCTTTGTAACAGGAAGAAAATCTAAAACCACATTTGCTGCTGTTTTCAAAGTACAGTCCATTAGTAGGTTGCTCTAAGCTTCTGATTTACTGCAGACGGAGTTTTAATGAAAGCATATCTGGACTTTCAGGATAATGACATACAGTATAACTAAAGCTCGGGGTTCTAATGAGAGTGGCGGCTCTCCAAAGATCAGTGAGAATGAGGCCAACTCGTCTTTCTCTTCCTGACCATCTGTGACAAATGACCAAACTGCTTTCATCCTTTTTAATTTGTTCCATGTGGTGTGAGCTTAGTGTTTAAAAATCAAGAGGGAAAAAGATCTATTTGTAATTAGACAGACTGATCGGCAGTCTCCTGGGAACAAGCTGGGTACCTCCATCCTGACCCAGGCACAGTTCTTTTAAATGGATGTGAGAGATGGAGAGGAGGTGAGCGGTGATTTCCTGTGCCCATTATAAGTAAAAAAAAAGGGGGAAAAGATGAGAGCAAGTGGGTTTGTGTGTCTTCTCTGCTGGATCAAGCACACACAAGGGCAGAAGTACTTCACTTTTTCTTGAAAACTCTGCTTTTCTGGCACCCATTTCAGCAAACCAGACTGCTTTCCTAGAACCTGACTGGCTGAGCTGAACTCCCAACCGTGATTTCAGAGGACCCGCCATCTGGCCTGATTTGAAAACACTGATGATATCACAAGGGAGCAATGTGCAATTTGAGTCACATCTTTGAAATGGGCTATCTTCTTTCCTAAACAAACGCCTCTGCACAAACTGGAAGTCTATCAATCTCAAAAGCATCTCAGAACCAACCCTAATATAAGAGTTTATTTAAGAGGTGAAACCGTTTTATTTGCACTCTATTTACTGCTCAAAAAAGAACCACCACATCAGCAGCAGTGTACGTGAGCATTGAAAGCTATAGGCCACTCTAATATATTGTGTACCAATTCCCAAGCAGCACAGGCTTTAGCTGCCATTTTGGTCTGATATAAAGTGATACGACAGAGCATGAGCCAAGGCACACAGAGATAAAGGTTATCTGATGACAGAATGATGAAGGATAATCCTGAGCACAAAGGGTGTTCAACCTGCTGTCTGTGTCCACATACTGGTATTAGAGACAAAATAAGGAAGTGACTTTTTAAATGTTAAAACAACACTTTTAGTTGTAGCTGTGAGACATCCTATACAAAGTACAGGTACAAAGATCTATTTGTATTCTCTGTGCATGCTTGTGATCCTTTTATTCTTTTCCCTTAACCCTTTTTTATTCTTGCAATGCAATGAGTGATGGACTCTTTTTTCACATCAACCCAAACAGGCAGCTTAAGCAGGACCAGGAGTTTCCTCTGAACACTTATTAATCTATCTCTAACATTTTTCATCATTTAAACAGATTTACAGCATCCATTTAAAACAACTAAACATGTAAGCTAACATAAGCTAGCCTGTTCAGCGTTAGCTTTATGTTGTCAATTTGTTCAAAAAGTAAACATATCAGAGCTGTATGTTATGGGAAAATAATTGGTCTGCTCATTTTACTTCAAATATATCAAAACAAACACAATTTTGCTGAGAAACTAAATGTGAACTGAAGGTTTTGGTGTGATATAGAAGATACATGCATTTTCTTTTTTTTGAATAAGCTTGTTAGCAGCGAGTCATTAGCGACAAAGCTAATTTTAGTATTTTAGAACAGTAGCTAAGTGGGAAAAAAATGACACTTGTAATTATCTTTAAAAAAAAACTAAACGGCAGAACAGTCACACAAGGAGAGTAAACTTTATTTTAAGTCTTCCCAGTTTTCTGCTGCAAGCTTAATCAAAAGTTGCCTCTTGTTAACCTTTTTGAATGCTTATCAAAAAAAAAAAACAACTTCACAGAACATTGAAGTTTCTTTGCCAAATAAGATTAAGAAACTGTGATTTGTACATAAAACCAACCAGATGTATGTGGTCCCTCAGTGCAAATTTAAACCATTTACATTTTTGTCCCGACAACAAGCAGAACATAAAGAAAGTCATACCTCAACCAGTCGCACAATGTTGACATGGTCCAGTTTTTTAAGTATGGCTATTTCTTGGTAAACTCGTTCCAAAGGTCCAAGCATTTTAGGCTGCTCTCCTTGAGCTGCTTTTGGTCCTCTTGGAGGAGGGCGACCTGCAAAACAATCCACAAAAAAAGACCAAATCAAATAATTTACTCATAAGTCAAAAATATGGAAATATTTTTATGTTAAACCTGCTAAAAATTATTTTTGTAAGTCATATTTTTTAGCATCGACAGATTTAACCTGTTAAACTGAGTACCTGAATGGTCTCCACCAAGGTTAATGGATTTCAACATTACTGTAAATAATCCAGAAATGCATCAAAAATAACCAATGTTCCCTTTACCGCTACACCGTTGTTCATCAAATTTGTTTTTGTGGATTTATGAAGTAAATGAAAGACATTTTTAAGCTAACTGTAAGTCTGTACAGAATAGTTCACACTCAATTAGTCTTCCTGCGATTTTTGTTCACAAAAACAGGTTTTAGTCAGGGACCTAGAAGTGCTGTCACACCTTTTGGATGTTAATTGTTGCGTGTCTGTAAAATTACACAACAACATCCAGGTTGAGTTCAGTAAAATGTAGTAAAATTGAGCTTGAGGACATTAATGAGCCATTAAAAGTTGTGAATTACTTAGTTCCAATTTTTAAAACAAGACAGTCTTTGAGAAAATTATCTTTATTGTAGGTATTTACATGTAGATTACAGTTTTCTTCTGTTTGTTTAATGGAATACAAAAAGTAAATAAAGACTTACGTGGAAAACCACACTGCTTCAATAACCTCTTCTTTGATAACACCTTCATGGCCTAGGAAAGGAAAACCAAACACAGTGAATCAATAATCCAAAAGAACAAACTTTGCAAGCATTTACAGAGATGAGAACACAAGAAAAAAAAATAGTGAAAATTTAACTATTAAGGCTACGTCTAATGCAGCACTGAAACCCAAATGTATAACAGACAAAACAGAAAGTTGATATGGTCTGGTGTATTTCACAAACTGTTTGTGTACCTGGTTTTTGTTACTTTCTAAGATGTTTTCTGGTATAATCACTCACTGTGTAAGAAACTGTAGTCCTTATGTGGACCAAAACTTACTCCTGATGAAGTGGAATCACATCATTTCCTAGGTTAGCGGTTAGGTTTATGGTTAAGGTGTGAACTGAATTAAGAAATACGCTACGCTGCGACTGCTGGACACCAATTACTCCAAATTGGGAAGAAATTTAAAGACAATTAGCAAATTTTCAGTTGAAAACACCCTTAATTCTGAGTGTTTGTGACCAATTGATAACTGAAATTACAGTTTGTTTATTTCAGCCGAACAACTACTGTATATTGACACATCAGGTCATTATTCACTTCATGGCAAGGAGTTAATGTTTTTATCCAAGCTATGTTGAGAAATTATGTCTCAGTAAAACAACCATTAATATTTAAACAGTAATTTTTTTATTAATAGTCACAATCAACAGGTGTCTGAACATTAAATGCAGTTAAACGCATTAGTTTAACTGCAGCTCCTTGATTGAATTAAAAAAAACTTCCTCCTGTTCTTTATGAAGCCCAGACGCCCTCCTGCTGTAAAAAAAGAACTAAACTTTTACTCAGTCAATTTTAATGACTTATATGTAGTTTTGAGTAGATTTTTACGAGTATGTATTTTAGTAATTTTTTCACCTCTGCATATGTGTCACAGTAAAATATTTTTAATAACATCTTTTTTTATTAAGAAAATGGATCTAAAACAGAAAAACCTCCCATTCACACCTTGTTCTGTCAGCTGTCTTTGTGATTTTGCTGTTTATGAATTAATGAAAAGGCTGGAACACGTTCCATTTCCTCAACACAGAACGTGTTGCTGATGTACGGCTCGGTGGTTTCTGTTGTCGCCATGGCTATGACTGTGCAGAAACCAGGTTTGGTGAGAAGCAAATCCTCTTCATTACATAGTTTGCATGGTGTGCTGCCTCTGTTTATCATGACTATACTCATTAAAATAAATAGCCTTCGTTAAAAAAAGCTGGATTCTTCCTGCAGAGGTAGCTGAAAGTGTATCCTCACAGGGTTTAGTCAGTAAACACTTCAAAATTAAAACTGATTCTTCAGCTAACCACAGCTAGAAAACAAACACTAAATAAAATATAATCTGTCCTCGGGTTCAGGTTGTTTTGAAGAGTTAATGTGGATTTGATCAAAGGAACATGCAGGAGGATGCAAAGGGTTAATCCTGTTATTGCCGAGCCGAGCCTCGGAGCATTCACTCAGGTCTCAATCACTCTCATCTCTAAACTAACAAGGTTTTACAAATAAAAAACACTCCTGTGCAGCACCTTTCTTTTACAAAGCAAAGAAAGAGGGGAAAAAAAAGTGTAAAACTAAAGAATAAAAGAATGCATGATGTAACCTTTACTGAAGTTACTCAGACACGAAAAGAAAAGTTTTAATGAAGGCAGAATCTGAACTGGAAACTAAAACAAACAAATACAAACAAATACAGGTTATATTTCTAGATAAATATTTAAAATGAATACATGTTGGAATAAAGAATTTTTCTTTATTTGGTGCTTTGACAGCATTATTTACCGTTATTTAACCAGATCTCTTTTTCAAGGGAGGCCTGGGCCTGAAGGCAACCTATTGTACATGTTTTTAGGGGTGGGGGAAACCGGAGGAAACCCACACAAGCACGAGGAGAACATGCAAACTTCGCACAGAAAGACCCCAGGTCCAAACCGGGGATTGAACCCAGGACCTTCTTGCTGTGAGGCGTCGGTGCTAACCACTGAAGTAATTTCTCAAAACACACAAATATATTTGGTGTATGCAATGCAGCTTGTAATGTTTCTACAAACTGAAGAAAATCAGACCTCTGATTGGAGTTTCCTATTTAGGAATAAAATGAGGACAGTATACTGTTTCTGCTTTTCAATGCAAACATAGGTGATAATTAATCGGTCTCTTATTTTTAAAATAGTGTTATCCTGATCACTTCTGCCCTTGTGTGTGCTGGATCATCCTGAGTTTGGAAAACAAAATTTTACAGCAAAAATTTGACACAGGACCCAGTAAAACACCTACACAGAAATCAGAAATATTACATAGTGTGAACATGTCTCCAACAATGACAAAACGTTTCAATCAAATTAATGTGCATTGGGAAGTGCAGTTATTTTCCTTTTAAATAATGAAAAGAGTGCCAGTAATAGACACTAGGCCATTTGGTAAAGTTCTGTCGATCAGTTGTTAGGCACCGTCGTCATGATTTCAAAATGTGAACAGTATGATTTGGAGGATTGTTTGAAAAATAAAATCTACCTTATTTTCCGGACTACAAGTCGCACGTTCTTTAAAGTTTGTCTGTTCCTTCGACTCATAGTCCAGTGCGACTTAAATATATTGTTTTCCTCTTCATGACACATTTTATGACTGATGCGACTTACAGTCTGGAAAATAAGGTTATTGAATCAGGAAATTTGGCTGAATCATGGATCAAACCAGACAGTAATGAAACATTGAAAGGTAAAGGCTGGTTTATACTTCGAGTTGCAAGTCTTGTTCCCCCTGCTGAGTGACAAAAAAATTGCGAAACTTCCGTTTGCCCTGCCACTGCTATCCCCCAATGTCAGCCGTCGTGTACTTTGCCCCTCAGTCTGCAGGTTATTTTGTTTAAAAATTTTTTTTTGTCTGAAGCCAGTTGTTAAAGGTTTGATCCTATTGAATGTGAGCATGTAGCTGATGTTCATGTCTTTTTTTCCATCAACACCATTAACCAAAAAATAAATAAATAAAATGTTTTTCCTCTGCGGACTCTTCACCCAACACAACACTGATCATTGAGTGAAAAAAAAAATAGAGAAGAATTATGATAATTTATGGCCCGCCGCTTCTTCAGCCTGTTCATACTCGGTTAAGAAAAAAAAAAAAGACGCAATCACCCGCTGTCTCACAACGTATTGAAGTATAACCCAGACTTAAGTTATGCAAAGAGGTCTATAATTTAACACCACAGGCATCACACAGACCGTCGTCATAGAGACCCATCACTGTGTTGTGGTGATTGAGCAGTTTGTGCTCAGTTAGAACTCCAATAAGGGTACTTAAAGTTTTTCTTGTCAGGGCGTTTAGAGGCATCTGTTGCTTTAGCCTGTCTGCAGTGACCCACAATCTGTCCAGGAAGCTAACATTTGTGACCATTCTAAACAGTCTGTCAGTTTCTCTCTCTCAAAAATAAATAGAGAAAACAGAGAAAATGAGAGCAGTTTGAAGCCAAACACACAAGAAGGTCAGACTTCAGGCTGATTCCTCTACTGCCAACCAAAAAAATGCAACACTGTCCACTCTGTCTGATATCCTAAAAAGGAAATGTATTTTAAAGGACAACGCTTCACCAGCGTGGGAACTGATGGACTGATGCTGAGTGCTTGAGCATAGTTACCAGGACAGGCTGCATATTTTAGTCTGAGTCAATCCATAATCTTTGTATTAATATTACAGTAAATACAAAAGTGTTTATCCTTAACTCAGTGCAGGTTGGCAGTGCACCACGTAAAGCATGTCTACTAAGATTAAAACCACTGGTTCCTTAAACTGATCATGCCATGCTCCTTTACGAAGGAAGTAAAAGTCTCAAGCCACCAGACTCCAACACAAGTAAAGATTAATTTATGGTAAAAATATCAAAATATACAATGATCTTTTAAATCTTAAAAACAATGTATCCATAAAAAAACTCTCAAGTAGATATTGTGATTTTTTAAAAATCTTTACATTGCTTCCTCAGATCGACTTACACCGAAGGCTGTCCCAATTCATAAGCTTCTTCTCATGCAACCAACAAATGCAACACAAAAATTCCCAAAAATGAAGGCTGCATCCGACTATCCTTCCCAGGAATTATTGCGTCGTCAGTAAACTAAAAACAGTAAAACGAAGACGGATGAGTTTTTTTGTTGTTAACCAACTCAGTGTTGTTTGGAAATTCATTACAAACTAAAGAATTTGTTTTTAAATGTAAGTTTTGCAAGTCAGTGGATGAAATTTATGCTGCAATGAGATGTTAAATAAAAGACTACAAGTTCGGGAGCTAAACCCACATTATTAATGTTTTTTATTTATTTACGTGTAACATTTGAAGTTATACCTCCCTTAATAAGACGTGAATCCATGTCCCAACTCTAGGGCTGCAACAATGCAGAAAATTAACGATTCGGTTCAGTTTGATACTTTAGTCTCACGGTTCTATATTTTTTTGATACAAAAAAGACAAATTTCCATGCCCTTCTTAACTTGTAATTTATTGAAATTAATTATGAACATTTGTTTAACCTCAAAAATACAGTTTTTAAATTAAATGTTGCTGAAGCAGCAGGTTTCTCAGTGGATCTGCGCGTCAATGCAACCTAGGTGGAGTAGTCGAACACAGATCCACTGATGCTTCAACACAGAGCATCTTCAGAAGACAAGCTGAGAAAATACATTTTAAAAATCTGTATTGTTTGATACAAGTGCGTATTGAACGTAAAGCCCTGTATTGAATGGTTCGATACAGATGCAAATTGACTCAACCCCTCAGTTTCTCTCTACAGTTAGATGAGCTGTTAATGTATGTATTCAACAATTTGAGTGTCAGAATCCCACTAAAAACTGGTGGAACAGGAAGGGATAATTAACTGAAAGCCAGTAAAACCAATACCACTTTGGTGTTTTTTACGCATGGTAATGAATTTCAAACTGTTCATCTGTTTAGTGAACCAGATGCATTCAGAGAAAGCAACACAATCACTGGCTCACATTTTAAGATCACATCTTTTCCTTTTCAGCAAAGCATAAATATTTTTTATGTGTTTTAATTTGCATGCCATGCATGAAAAAAGAAAATGAGAAATGGATTAGTATTTAAGTGGAAAAGCTGAAGAGTTCATTATTTTCATAAAGCTGAATTTATGGTTGATTTTTAAAAAGACTTCTGGCATTTTTATACATTTCATTTTTTACACTTATTGCAGATATTCAGAACCCTCTGAGGTACTGAGTGTAAACTGACTGAGATCAAACAAGGATTATATAAAAAGAGGACAATAAATTGAAGTCAGATTATTATCAGTGCTGAACCATCATGTCAATTGTGTCTGTGTTTGTTTCAGATGTGTAAAATCCCTACATTTCCTGGTAAAATACACCAGAATACCCTAAACATGTGCATTACCTTTAAACTACATCATCATTCCAATCAAGAGTCAAGGTTTTTTTGTACGATCTCTTTTGCTTTGTATCCTTATATAACCACTTTGTTGTTTACAGTTCTGATCCAGTTCATGTATTATTTTTTTTTTCCATATAAAATTGTGTTTGTCTCTAAGCTCCGACTGAATCCAGAACAAAAGTACATCTTAAACCCATCCAGAGTTGGCAGCTTAAGTCAGCGTGACTCATGCAAACACTTTTATTGTTACTAAAGCTACAGGCAGCTTAGTCATGTTAAGGCACCAAACTGCTTACATCTGAAGGTTGCAGAGCTCCTAAGGAACTAAATCTCCTTGATGGGAAACACCTTAGAATGACCTTGGATGCTCCAGATGCTCCATTTGAAAGTGACCTCAAAGCATCTGATTGCACTAAGCAACAACTGCGTTGCTTTGAAGGAAGATAAAGAGGATGCACTTTAAAAGACATAAAAAAATCCAACCCTATTGTCAAGTTTCTTCCCAGGTAACTGATTCCAAGGGGATGAAAATCACTGCTAGGCAGGAGAAGGGAGTAAAAAAGAAAAATCAATAGCACTCTTCTCCTGTCTAGACAATACAGGGTGAGATCCTCAATAAAACCTCTAATGGCCCCTCTGACCGAGAGGAATTTCAACAGAAAGTTGCCAAGACGTGAAGTGACAGCAGACTTACATAGTGTTTGTCGTCATCTTCATTGTAGGCCAGCTTGACCACGCCGTAGGAGCCCTGCAAAATAAGAACAAAAACCCTTCACAAGCATTAAAGGCAGCATTTGATGCTTTGGTTCAGCTCCACATTAGAAGCAAGTTCCTGAATGAGCAGATCTGCTGAGAGACAATGAAGATTCTCAAGGCATCGTTTCTGAGAACAGATGGTGGCATAAAAATTACAGAATGTGTTCAAGGCAGCACAGTTTCCATTCAAGAACATTCTTTTTCTTTGGCAGCACAGAACGGCTCATTCCCCGGGACACGCTCACAGCTTCCTGACATGTTTTCTTCTCTGGTAAATAGAAGAAAAAAAGTTCCCAGAACTGAAGAGAGGGAGAAATGACAAACGATCAAACAAGGTAAAGTAAAGATTTATCAGGTACAGACATTTTGAGACATTAAGATGACTCTTGTTTTTGTTCTGAGAAGGTTACTGTATCAGGTTAAAGTTATTTATTGATCACAAAAAATATTGGCTAAAGAAAAATACATTTGAAGCATTATTTTCCTGTTAAAGGCTTTTAATAATGTAAGTGTTGTAATGGAGTCTTTCACATCTGTTTATAGTTTCTTTATGTGTATGGGAAACACTGCTAATGTTCTGTATCAAATCTCTGAGGCCTTAACAGCTGTAGGTTTTATTTTAGAATAAATTACACACAGGTGAATTCTATTTATTAATTAGGTAACTTCTGAAGGCAATTAGTTGCTTTGGATTTTAGTCTGAATCATATTATGGGGAACTGAATACATAGGGAAGCTACTCTTTAGTTTTATTTGTAAAAAAAATAAAATGTTGAAAATCATGAGTCATTTTCCTTCCACAAAAAGGCTTTACTTTTTCTTAGTTTATCACAAAGTTTCATCAGTAGCTACACTGGCTGCCTTATAGTTTTTGTACTGGTTTTCTTTTTCCCAGTGATTTTTGGTCAACCGTATGGAAACACCTGCACCGATCAAAATGAAATTTGGCAGCAATGTAGATGTGTCCAACCTACACTGCGCCAGCCAACGGTTTTACGATAGACCCCATATTTGAGGAGGGGGCTCCACCTGAAAAGGGGGTGTCTAGACATACAAAAATGCTTATAACTCAAAAACTATTCAACATAGCAGCTTCAGATTATTATTTTTTTGTTTAGCTCTGATGAAGGGCTATCCATCGGGTCCACCAATGAGCACCACACACACACACACCTCCTCCGGACCCCTTACTCAAAACAACAAATTTTCTACTTTAACTACACAACTGTAAAGATGAAATAAGTCCAGCATCAGCCTTGCTGTTGAGACTATCCATGCAACACACTTTATAAAATCTTGATGTATCGCAGCTATTTTGGCTTCAGAAATTGTACGCTGCATGATTCCAAAATAAAAGTGCTCCCTCTTGTTGTGCCTGTGACTCATCCAACCATGTTCTGTATGTGGGCTGGAAGGTTTAGCCAGTACAAAAAAAAAAAAAAAAAAACATTCAGCAAAACGTTTCTTTTTTTAAACCATTTGAAATGTATCTGAAGCAAAAAGAAAGGAAATGAAGAAACTCACCTTTCCAATTTCACTCTTCAGCTTATACTGGTTCAACTGGATACAATCCTGGAGGAGGAGAAAAGATGGACATCTAATTATTGGTTCAACCATGATTACCAGTAGAGGTGGTGCTTTAAACATCTAAACCAAACAGATACAGAGATGAGAATGTTCCTGCTGAGTGTGTGTGCCTTCAAGTGACCTGAAAGTCATTTATTTCTGAGGTGTAGGTAACGATGCAGTGCATAGTTTCTGTTTACTGACTGAAAATCCATTAGTGTGCTGCTTAAATGGCTGATTTGCAGTTCCATAGCAACCAAGGGTACAGCAACGAGTCTGCCGGGGCTTAGCAGTGAAGAGCAGACCACAGTGGGATACAGAGAGCGGAAGGGAAGAGAGGCGAGGTGAGAGTTTGGGTGGTGGGGAGCATTTCTCAGAGTTGAAGACTGCGGCGTAACGAGCTGAAAGTGAGCAGAGGTTTATGAGTGTGAAGGTGGAGGGGATGGGACTGCAGAGAGAGGAGGTTGAAAGCAGCTCTCTGGTTACAGCTGGGGGTGGTGACGGCCTGAGGCCTGACACTGCAATGTGTTTACTGGATGATTTACTGGTCGTGAGACGCCACAGATAGCGTGCATTGAAGAAATGCATATCGCCCACCGCCTCTTAATAAAATGAAGGGGTTGTAACCATTTTGATCAAATCTTGAAATTACTATTATACAAAATGTCATGCATCGTCTCACATGATCTGTTAGCAGTTGGAGTTTATGTTGTGAATGACTCTGTTACAACCAAACCAAATTTTATCTCCATATTTGTAAAATGGCTGATTAGATGTGGTGGCTACGTTGAATTGGGTTGACTCCCAAAATTAATCATTGATGTACAGCCAGTAATTATTCTGTCAGAGTTTAATTAAAGTTCATTCAGCGGTTCATGAGCTATTTTAATAAAAGCCAAATAGAGCTGACTCCAACAGTTAATGCCAAAGTCATGGAAGATGCCCAGCTACCAGCGCATCAAATCAAGTTCAACATCTCTAAAATTTAACGTAGTTGGAGCAAATTTTTGTGCTTTTTGTTTATCTTGAACTGGGTTCACTCCAAGTTATTCAGTTATAAACAGACATTTGATGATATTTTTCTGGGAGTTTCATTAAAATCTGTATAATGGTTCATAAGATATTTTGCTAACAGACACAATTAAGTCAACTCAGTGGTTGCATATCGAAAGGTTTGTTAAAATTTGTTCAGTGATTTTTTTGACAACAGTAAAGACTAATGAACACACAGACGGGAAAAACATTTTTGTGATTTTGCCTTTAGTGATGCATGAAAACAATGTGGAAGGACTGAAACTAGGTTTGGGAATCATTTGAATTCGAACGATTCCGGTTCCTTATTTGGATTCCCAATGATTCCCAATTTTGATTCTTTTTAGAGGCAGGGTCAAAAAAAGTTTACATAGTTTAAATGAGGTAGCTAACCAGAGTTCTTTCTAGATGAACAGATGTTATGAATTCATTTTTCAAACGGGTACTCTGCAAAACTTGTCCATCTAACCAAATCGTACACTTATATCCAGCCAAAGAGTATTTTTGATCTCGTTTTGAGACGATATACTAAGCAAGAGCAGAATGTGTTTGATTTTTAATCTTGTTAGCCTGGAAATGTTTTCCTCATTTCAAGGTTTACCAAGCGCAATTGTTTTACTGCACTGGCAGATTATTTCACTTAGTTTGAGTCTGAACACCAACTCAAATTGGTGGACGGCAGCTCACCTGGATTTTTTTCTTCGTTGGTGTTGGGCGGCTTCTTCTTCCAGTTGGCGGACTGGGTATTGAAACTATGTATCGAAATTTAAAAGTACAAACGATTCCGAAAGAACTGAAACATCAGTCCTGGTTCAAATTGATGCTCAAAACTTGATGTCCAACCCCAACTGAGACTACACCATAAAATCTGGGATTTTAATGAAAATAGGCAACATTGGCAGGTAACGGCCTGGTAGCTTGTGATTGATATAACTGCCAAGATGTGAGGACCTGATGCACTATGGGCTGAGATTTAAAAAAAGGGACAAAAAATAGAAGATGAGTGGCTTTGGAAGGTAACTGCAACTCTGGAAAAGAAATGCTTTGATCGGTTGAGAAAAAAGAAAAAAAAAAAAAAAGAATAAAAAGCATTTGAGGCTTTGAATATAAAAGTAAAAGTAAAAAATCTATAAAAGAAAAGAGCTGCAGGAGGGACAGTCTGAGAGGACTTCCACTGGTTTCGCAGTTTGAAGGCTTTTGCTCAGTCGAGCCAACACAGCAGATAGCAGTCAGTGCTGAAGACGTCCACAGTCTTCGTTACATTTGTCACAAGCATGCTTCACCCAAAAAAATCAAACTCAAATGCTTAACCGAAACACAGTGCATCTTTAAAGATTTTTTTCTTTTCCAACTTTCATGTACGACACTATACATTAATGAAGCTCCAGTTTTCTCTCAGCAGGTGGCTCTCCGGCCTCTTATCTTCTTTCTCCCCTCAAACTCTCCGTCTCCCACTGCTAAGCATGCATATCAAACACATGACTCCTGGTTTATAATCAGCATTTAGGCTTTTTGATTAATAATGAGCTTACAAGCCAGAAGGGAATATGGTTAAAAAATAAACCTTATAAACAAATAAATCTCATTATTTTAATTTTAAATCAAAATTAGAATTTCACAAAATGAAATGACCCACTTACAATGGAAAATAGTTCATTACGAGAGTAAACAATGAAGTACCCTTATTACTATTTGCCGTTTGCAGTTGTTGTTTTTCTGTCTGGAACCGCAAACAGATGGGAGCAAGGACCCTCTGTAGATTTTATGTATATTTGCATTGTGTGTTGCAAAAATTACAGCACTAATAAGCCAATTACAGGTTGTATGCAGAATTCATGGAGGGTCAGGCTGTGAGTGAAGCAGAATTCAGCTTGTGTTCTCACTGAATGTGTGCATTTCTGATTAAAATACAGTACATTGTTTTATGCCTCCATTTATAAATTCACTATGGATTCATAGTAATGTAATAAAAACTTAACTTTGGAGAAAAAAAAAAACAAAACTCTGCAGTACCTCCTCCACCCCACTAAGGGTCACAACTCCATTGTTGAAGACCTCTGCTCTAGAGCTTGTTTGAAGACATGGTCTGGTCATTTCTGAAGTGATGTTCTGTCTTTGGCTAGTCATTAACCTAGCCTAGATAAGGACTTCTGCCTCTTTTCTCCAAACTTAATGTTCAACGATGGATTTCACAGCTGATAAAATACCAACTATTGATAACTATTAGGCAGAAAATCACTTCAAAGATGACCAGACTGTGTAAATATGGGGTTAATCACACATTAAAAATACAGTATATTTATGAAATTTATTGTAAAAGTGTGGCTGAATGTTTCAGTCTTTGTTGACCTCCAAGTGCTGCTGGATGAGTGCAAATGTTTGCTGTCTCTAAGCTACCAAGGACTAGTTTGTATGCTTATTATTAAACAGTAGATAATTTATGTTAGTGGGTCTACAGCTTTCCTTTTTGTTATGGCAATATCATTGGTAGCTTGCATAACTGAGTGCTCTATTATCATTCCCCTTTGTATTCATGCACTCCCATCCACATTTAGTACATTAGTCTATCTGTTCTCCTAGTCTTCCCATAATCCCCTACTTTCTATGGATTATCTTGATCCTAACTTTAATCCACCAAATGACAGTTACTGGTTAAAAACTGAACAAAGTTCTCACACTGTCAAATATATGTGTGCCATGTTTATAATCAGGGTATAAAACTGCAATAACACATAATGCATCATGTAGGACTTCCCAAATTATCTGTGAATGAGTTTTTAAAAGGATGAAGATATCTGCTAATTGTTTAGTCATAATTTACTGTATACATGGCAAACATGAGGTTTCTGTTTAAATCTCTAGGCAAACTAAAGTTACATTTAGACGAAAAAAGTCATTCTCTATAATCCTCTCTGGTTTTCTGCCCAAAAAAATATGACACAAGTGATGTTTGTGTAAGCAGAAAATGTTGCCATCTCCCTCTGCGGGGCTTCATTCTGCAGATCCATGGAGAGAAGTGACGTATAAGCAACATAAACCCTTTTCAGGAGCTCAGTGGGAGAAGTATAGAAACAGACACAATGACAGGTCTACACATCTGTGGCTGCAGCCTGTTACATTCAGAGGGCTTCCTCTTCCTGACAGATCCAATAAATTTTTAATGCTCACTCTTGACTTGAAAAAATGCAAGTGGATAATAGAAATCCAGGTGACACCCACTGTCAGAGGATACTCCTGGATTTCATGAAACAACGTGAAACAGACCGCCACACAATGACTGCAAATGTTTCCTTTCTGGATGAAAAAAATATTACTTTAACAAATGCACTTTTTTCTTTTTTCCCCCAGATAAAAGCCAGCTAACTAAAATGGTGGTGACCTTAACGAGATTAATAAAGGTCAATAATAAAAAATTAAAAGATCGACGATGGTGGCAGAATGCAGAAAATGTGTGTTTTTACAGTAAAACAATCCTTTTTTCTAATGGCATTAGGGCTGCACAATATACTGCGAAAATATCGTCATTGCAATATCAATGTGTGCAATATTCTTGCAAAGGACTGCTTGGAATGCAATAATTGTTGACTAATGTATTTGAAGAGTTTGAAGTTGCATTTCTCATGCTAATGCAACATTTAGCCAGTAGGACAGAGTCTCACAGCAACAACAGCTCACACCAGACACAAATAACATCGCCAAAAGTGCTAAAGATCACAGAGTAGGAAGTACAAGTTAGAAAAGGAGGGAAAAAAAAAAAAAAAAACCTATCGCACCTGATATCGTCATCACAACATTTACCAATACTATTGCCATCGCAAGATTTTCTAATATTGTGCAGCCCTAAATGGCATAACTTCTTTAAGATGAGCTTTTTACTGGAATTGCTCCAATACATTTTAGAGTTTTTTACAAGGCTGGTATAGAGTACTTAAGCGGACCACCTCACACATTTTTATAACCGGTTAGCTTGTTTTTGTTTTCACGCTTCCAGTACTGAGGCTGCTCAGAGTCTTACTTCATTTTTTAGCTCCTGCTTCGGAGTCAGCATTTTCTTAACTCAACAGAAAACACTGACTATATATAAAGATTAATCTTAAATCCTAAACCATAATATACCATCTAGTGGTGCTGCTGTGGTGTGAGTCTGCATGTTCATGTTATGTTAAATTATTTGTTTGTTTATTAGTTTTTTCACAGTTTTCAGATACAGGCCCAGTCCTGATTTTCACGGGGGTTACGCTCCAGAAAATCATGAAAATATTTGAATGGATGATATCCAAAATAGGCACATTTGGGTGGCATCATAACGCAGTAAGAACAAAACCAAAAAATGTATATATGGAACTGAATTTACGTAAGTGTTTATGTTACATAATTAGTGAATTATATTGTTCCTCAATGCTCCTGGACTTTATTTCTGCTTTCCACAAAATTACGGACATTACCGCAAGCTACTAGTAGATGCGTTCTACAAAAAAATCCACAAAAGAGTGACTTTGCGAGGCTTCATTGCATATCTAATGCTAGCTCAGAGGCGTAACGAACTATTCCAGCTGAGTAATTTTACAATGAAAGAAGGTGGCGTTTCCGGCCTAAAAAACAGCCTTTAAACTGCAGTTAACATACGAATTACCAATTACTAAAAATGTTTATGTAATTTGTTATTGTGGTAACAATGTTGGAGCTCTAAAATGTTAGGCCTGGAAAAAGTGTTGGACGGATCAATACGGTGTTCTGATTGTTTTCTACCTCATGATGAAAAGCATTAGAAACAAAGCTGCTCAGAGATCATGTTACCTGTTTTTTAGGCTACAATAAATCTAACAGCAATAATAAAGAACAGAGTCACACTGATGCTTCTACAGCCATCCTCAGATAGGCCCCGAGACGAAATGGTCTGCTGAGGTTTGTTTTTGGCTTTTGCACAGACCGCTGCTCTTTTGTCGCAGTGCAGTCCGGCACCCGGGCTGACGGCCTGATGTTTGGCCACAGAGATCCTGATGCGAGCCAGCTGTGAGACGAGTTCTGTGCCACACTCATTAGGATCATTTGAGCCTGTGATCAAGCTCAAATATGTGCCAGTTATAGTTAAAAACAAATCTGGTTTGTTTAACAAAAATATCAGGGATAGTTGTAGTGCACTCAGAACTCATCAAGCAGAATTGATTGGTTTTGGCAGCTTTGTTGTAGTTTGTGCAATTCTGGGTTTGTTATTGAATTATTTCCACTAAAAACTCACACCAAGGTTTCATCAGAGATCTGACATTTGTGGATATTTTTTCCTGAATGAAATGTGAAAAACACTACCAAATCAACACTTTAATGTAAAATATATAAAACTTTAATAATAGAATTCGGTTCTCACCATTTTTCATTCATATAATATAAATGGAGGAACAGCCATTTTTGTGTGGGCTGAAGTCGATTAGCTGAGCAGGCTGTTTTGAATGTGGTTGACTCCAAATTTAGTTGTAGATGTATATCCAATTACCGGTTTGTGAAAGTTTCATTATAGCCTGTTCAGTGTTTTATGAGATTATTTGCTACCAGACAGCCAGAGTTGATTTCAAAAGGTAAAGGCTAAAGGATAAAAAAAACCAGTTCTGATATCAGTTGATGTCTGTGTTGGGGATATCTTCATAACGCTACAGACACACATTTGTTTGTCTATCCTCATAATGAATAGAAGTCAATGAAAACTCATTTAACAGGTCATTTCCATAGTCTTACCCTAAACCTAACCTAAACTCAATTCATACCTTAGTCCAGGGCTCTTCAACTGGCGGGCCGCGAGTGACCAAAGTTCAGCCACCAATTGGTTCATTCATCTCATAAGTCCAAACCCCTGGTTTTCTACTTTGATTACTATAAAGTTCTTTTAGACATAGACATGTGTGGTATCTACAGAAACATCTGAATGTTGGCTAGAAGCTGGTAAAAACCATTTCTATGAACATCCAAGACAGTTAAAATTACAAGCAGTTGAAGATAAAACTATGAGTTTTATAAGTGAAAATGAAAATGGTTTAAAAATTTGGCAAGTCAGAAATGTCAAAAATAATATTTGTGTTAAACAAGATGTATAATGTGTTATTTTGTTTTTTTGATGTTTTGTTATCACTACTTTTATTACATTTGGTTCTGTATGTTGTATTCATGAATAAATGCACCAAAATAAACTAATTCAAGGGTAACTGATCTTTGTAATACTTGGTTTATTTACAGTACATAATGACTTTAATTGCTGGATGTTGAGCCCCTGTCCTGTTGGCCTACATTAAGTGTGGCCCTCAAACAATTTAGTTGAATAGCCCTGCCTCAGTCCTTACCCTGACCTACCAATGATATTTCCCCCAATGGGGGCGGAGCTTTTGTCCTCAGAAGGAACAGTGGGTCCTTGCAAGGCTGTCTGTCCCAGGAAAATGGTCAAAAATCCTCCCCACCAGGTAACAAAAACATACACACACAAAGACATAATCACCCTTTCGCCTTCAGAAGCAGGCAACAACAAAGTTATTAAAGGTTTAGCTGTAACCAGAGTTGCACCATATTTCCTGCTGAATAATAAATAACTCAAGAGTGTTAACTAAAGCCACACATCCAATAGCCCATCACAAAACATATCTGTTTACATGAGTCTTGTGTGTCAACACAATGTTGTGTCTGCTGTAGTTGGGATAAATTCTCTCCCAAACATATTGATGCAGCTTTTTATTTTTTGTGTCTTATTTTCAGCTATGGAAAGTCTTTTCACAGTGAAACATATAAAAAGGTCAGGTTTAATTTCAAATCTCAAAATTGTGAGCTGGAGTACCAAGTCTGTGGGGAATTTTTAAGGTTTCTTTTTCAATTCTGTTTGTGAGGCTTGGATTTTGAACACACAGTATATGTGTTACATTTTCAGTACTGCTGAAGATTTTTTAACAATTACTACATAAAACTAGCATTCCTTGACAAAATGCATAACGTTTATTTCACTAAAGATTTGTGTGTTCAGAGTATGTATTGAGAATAGAGATGCACAGATATAAAAATTTTAGCTAATACCCATATCAATATTAACATTGCTGCTACCTGTAAATATCGGTTATTGGCCATTTTACACAATAATTTTATATATATATATACAGTATATACATATAAATACATAAATAACCAGACTGCTGACATGGCTCTAATTCAGTTATTCCTGGCTGCGCAGCGTTGCTATCATGATCAAAGAGATACTGCTCGACCAACCATTTCCCCTCCCAAAGGAGAAGCTAGAAAGTGGGAAATCAATATTGGATGTTATACAGTATCGGCCCAGTTTTATATCGGACTAATACCGATATGCTAAAAAGTGACCAAAATCGTCCGATACCAATGTTAATGCTGATATATCATGCATCCCTATTTGGGAATCACACCAAATTTAGCCTTAGGAACTGCAAAAAACAATGATTTAAGTTGTACATTCAGTGACAACTTTCTGAAAGTTTCATTAAAATCAGTCCAGTAATTCCTGAGATATTTTTCTAACAGACTAAAATTTCACTGAATAGTTATTGGGGAATTTCGAAAAACTAATTTTGTGCTCAGCGTTATTATTATTGTTATTATAGGCATCTCGTTTGCTACGATTGGTTTAGTTTGGCGAACATCCTGAATCACAGTTATAGAGTAAATCTGTTGTAGATATTCAATCAATTTCTGAGAGTTTTAATAAAACCTATTATCTGGTTCATGAAATATTTTTCTAACAGACAATGAAACTGAAACACACACAGTATACACACAAACACACACACAGGCTTTGACATGACTGCCCACCTTTTATGATACCAACAATAAAAATTATTAATTCATATACACTAAAATAAAAAACGGTCACATTCTCACCTGAGTATCTGATATGGACACCCGTTTCGACTCCACTGTGGGGCGGCGAGCCCCCCGAGGTGAAGTGTGTGTGTATCCTCCCTCCGAGCCTGACGGCTGATAGGTGCCCCTCTCTTGGAGCGACAGCTTCCTCCCGGTCAGGTGGGGCCGTAACGCTTGGCTCCTCTTGGCCTGATTCCCGTCCCTCTGAACCTTGCCATCCTTTATGCCGTTGGGGGCCGAGCCGTCCGAGTCTTTTGTCGTCATGGCAGCCATGATGTCCGTGAGACTACTCGTCTGCGGGGAGGAGTTGGGGTCCCGCCTCTCATAGCCGGGGTCACTACTCATAGCCATGGCAGATGGGAGGGGTGGATAGGCTGCAGAAGCAGGTGACAGTGTCAGGGAGCACCCACCAGCATCAACGTGACCTGGGTCTGCTGGTGGTCTCACTAATCAGAGTCCCACCAGAGCTAGAAACAAAAAGGGAAACACAGCTGTGAGCTCTCTGGGACACATATAGGAGAACACAACATGCATTTTCTCTCAACCTTGGCTCACTTGTTAGGATGTTTATTCTCTGAACTTCACACTGACTTCATCTTCCATGACAGATTTACTGAGGGGCTTTGCAACATCATTATGTTCTCAAAATGTGCCTTTTTAAACATGTGGTGAATACTAGGGGTGTAACAGAACACCTGAGTCATAATTCAATACGTATCTTGGTTTAAATGGTCACAGTTCAGTTCAACAAAAAAGAAAAAAGCTAAACGCTATTTGTAGTTTTTTTTTCACTCTCAGAAACAGGGACAGAAAAACAAACCCCCCTTGTCAGCAGCAGGATTGGTCACCTGGTAACGTCATTGTAAAAATAAAAAAAAAGTCATTTGCCATTTTCATCCAAATTAAACTGTAAAAACAGTTTGATACGCTCAAGAAAGATACTGGATTTAAAAAAAAAAACTTTACAAAAACAAGCAGTGTGTACTTGTATTATACGACCTTGAAGTGATGCAAAAATAAAAGCAACATAGAGCTGAATAACATTTCCCAATGTAAAAAAACACAAAAAAAATGTATGTGAAATATTCAAACCTTTAGCATCTCAGGTGTGGGAAAAATATGTAGATTTAATTAATATTTAAATGGAGCTGATTTTGTGACACAAGTGCTTGCCCTACTGACACCTCCCGTCTCCTCTTGCTGAAGCTGTTCACCATCAGCAGCACTCTGGAGTTTTTCACAGTTGATTACAATCAAACAGGCATGTCTTTAAGTTTCAGCGCTGTTGTTCTGAACCACTCATGCTTTGCTTGATGAAAAGTGCAGTAGACAGTATCTGCTTCTTTTCCACTGTGCTAGTCAACAAAACAGCTGCATGATTAAGCAGTGGTTTATTGCCTCACAGCAAGACAACTGCAGTCTCATCACCCACCTGACTCTCAGAGTGGGTTCCCCTTCTACATGTATAGGTTTTCTTCAAGGACACCAGTTTCTTCCCAAAGACCAAATAACATGTTAGGCTAACTGACAATAAATAGACAAATTGTCACTTGGTGTGAGTGAGAACATGGCTGCCTGTCCAGTTTGTCTGTGTTTGGTCCTATAAAGACTTGCAACCTGTCCAAGGTCACACAATGACTGCTGGAGAAAAACATTAGCTCCCTGAGCAACCTTGTATTAAAAATTGGTTATGAAAAATAAATGAATGGATGACTAAATGATTTGTTGTCTGGTTCTTGTATCCATCACAAACATTTGCACTGAATCATCACAGTTCAAACTAGGGATGTCCCAATACTGATAGTGGTATTGAACCAGGTACTCATACTCATAATGCCCTGATACATGAAACCAATACCAGTAACAATATCAATACTCCATTGAACATGTTACAGCTTATATTTCAAGTGAAACATTTGTCAGTTCCATGTTTAAAAAATTACAATCTGAAAGTAAATCTTAATTGTTATTTTTATTTATTTAAAAATTTTGCAACAGTTTATCAAGCTGTAAATGGGGCTGCACAATAAAAACCTGCGATATGCTACAGCGGTGCTTAATATTACGATGACGATATGACTTGAAAATGAAAATACTTAAGATTGCAGTGTTGTCCTTCTGCTCTGCATTCAGAGCAACAACAAAAAAAAACAGCTAATGCATCATTTCCATTCCAACATGACAGTTTTATGAACCCAATGCAAATAGACACAGCTGCTGTATTAACAATGAAACAACAAACTGCAGGTGATACAGTTAATAACTTCAGACCATCAGAAAAGGTTTAATGGGGATGATGTTTAAATACTGAAAAACACCCTTACCATCAGTTTTTATTTTGATAAATAATATCTGAAAATAAGTTAAAGGTAAATAACGTTAATAAACCCAAAACCCAATTTCAAATGATCTCATCGCAGTTGTCGAACATTTTCCACACGCAAGTGTTTATGATTTGATGTGGTATCTCTGGTCCATTTGTTTATCAGACTGAAGCTGACAAAACACATAAATGCAAACATTTGAGACAATTGTATATTTCTGTTAACCAGTTTTATGCGATATATCTATTGCGCAGGTTGTTATTACAATGACAATAAATCTGCAACATACTGTGCAGCTCTAGCTGCATATTTGATTTGATACAGAGGGGCTGTAGGCCTATAAGGAAGGAGAACCACCTTGTTTTAAATAAAGAAACGTGTTTTTGAAGACAAGGTTTAGGTTTGAACTCAGTAAGCACTCAGTATCTGTATTTGGTATCGGTGAGTACCCAAACTCAAGTACTCTTCCCCTGAGGAAAACTGGTATTGGTACACCATTAGATTGAACACATGTACTGTTTCACCTGTAATTAACTCTGATAAACATTGGGTACATTTGATGTACATATGCTCTATTCACATTGGATACCAATCTCACTATGATGTAATGGTTTTGTAGAACCTTGGTATTGGCTCCAGGTGTGTATTAGGTACACATCACTGAGTGCGATTAGTCAGTATTCATTTTGGCCATGCAAAAGACTTCATATGCTAAATTGGTTTCGTTTCTTATTGTAATAGGAGCTTACGGAGCACAGGGGCAGTGTTTTTATAACAAGGAGTTTCCACACACCAATACAGCTTGGTCATTGTGGATTTGAAGCATGACTGGTCACACTGGTCTTATGCCAAGGTTACGACCCCATCGAACCTTCAGCACCAGGCTAGCATGGTGTGACATTCTAATGTGTAGCTGCATCCTGATGCAGTCTGGGAGAGTCGTGCCTGGGCAGCGCCTGAGGCATGATGAGATTAGAACATAAGTAGTAGGATCATTGTGGGAACGAGCTGCTGATGTGAGGGTGCAGGAGCAGAAAATAACACAAAGTGTTGGAGAATGTTTGAAAAAGACTTAAGAGCTTAAAAGTATCACGACTGCCTATACACCAAAAAAGATTTTCCAAATTTGCCACAATTCAGACACATTCTAATAGGTATTATTGTCAGGTTGCCATTCTGTGTGAAAGGGGTGTTAGTTAATTTCAAATATGACACAGCAGTTAAAAACAATTATAGATTTTGTGCAAATTTACTACAATTTAGCAAAAAGTATGTTTGATATGTATATACTCAATAGCTAGTCTCCTTTTAGCACAAAATTAATTACTGTAAAAATAAATCCTTGTCAAACACAAAACTAGCATGACTAACATTAACATATACAAAACCAGCAATGAAGTCCATGAAATTATACTTCTAATAAACTGTTTTATTGTGCAGTATTGCCAGTTTTTAACACTGCAGACTGATCAAAACAACTATAAATCATAGGCTAGAGTTTAATTAAATGGTCTAATATGACATCGCTTTGTGCATATATGTGGCCTGGTGGGTCAAGCTTCCTCCTGGAAAAATATGCTTATTAATTCAAACAAATGTCAGAAATAATAATAAAAAAAAACATCTCTTTCAGTTAAGTTAATTACACTTTATGCTTTTGGTCACGACCTTCTGTTTCTCTGTGAATTGTACAAAGCTGCACTGACCCACAGTAAAAACTAAGGTTACTACACACAGAACAATGTCACTCTGTATGTCAAAACGTGTTTTTCTACATTTCATCTCTAATGGAAAATCAAATCAGAGGCAGATTGCAACAAACAGAGAACAATTGAACTGACCCTGAAATAACCATCCAAATAAACATTTAAATACACCAAACACGAAGCTGCATTCAGCTATGTAACAAGTTAAGAGCTTCGTTTTGTCTTATTGAAGCCTAAATCAAGGTCACTTGAGATATATTCAATAAGTGGGTCATATTACATTATACCAATTCCTATAGTGTGTCAGCAAAGTATAGCTTCTTCTTTGTCCAGACACCACAGTCATTTATGTATGAATACATAATTTGAGACTATTTCTAGAAATTGTTTATGTTCAAACCACTTCAATAGCTACAAGTCATAAAAAAAAAATTAGCTCATATAAATAACAGTTAAAGAGAGGGTGAAACTGGGTATTGCCACAAATCGTGTGCACTGTTGCAAATTCACCAGATGTACTTTTATTTTGAAGAGTCCCAAAAGGATGTGGTCATGTTTAACAAATTTTCTACTCTGATTGTAACAGATAAAGTCAGACATACTCGTATTTCTCCAACCTACTTTGATGTATTTTATCATGAAATGTTTGCAGTAAACGTTCAAACTAAAAATAGCGTACTGGTCATCGTTCATGAAGACGCAAAGTCAACATTATTTGGTGCCAAAACCCGGGAAGCAATAAGAAGAGACTTTTAGAGATTGAAGGTTGGATCACAGCAGTTAATGCTAACCGTAACGATAGCGGAGCGCTGTGAACAGAAAACAAAAAAGCAGGCAAACAATCCGTGCCTCTCTGACAAAACTGTTAAATTGTATTTAAGAAGAGGTGAGCAAACACTGAAATTTTACATGAAATTATGTCAGTGTTGTCAACAAAAGTAGTAAGTTTAATACACTTGGACAAAGGCACTGAAGAAAAAGTAACGAAGGGTTTGGAGAAAGAAACAGAGACTAACTGTTCAGGACTATCGACACCTATTTTCATGTACCAAGATTGAATTAAAAGGATAATTCAGAAACAAAGGATTCAAAAAGGTGCACTTTTTATTACATAGCTGCAGCCAGACTAGTTTAATTCACAAAAACACTGTTAGAGCCTTAAAACAAGCACACGGAGAAGCACATGGAGGAGGAGGAGGAAGAAAACATCACATGATCATATGATAAGCACAGTCCTGTCCCATGTGTTTCAAAAAATGACCTTTTTTGTTTTGTTTTTCAAAAACTGGTACAATTTCTATGTTAAAACATTTGAGATGTTTGATATGTTCCATTGTTAATAGAATATAGGTTTATGAGGCTTGCAAATTATTGCATTTTAATATTATTTACATTTGCACAACATACAAACAGGATTTGGGGTTGTAAACTGGACTGTTAAATCAACCACTTAGCCTCTTCACAAAATCAAATCATACAGGAAGGCCTGCAGAAGTCTTTATCTTCTTGACCTTTGACAATCAAACTGCAATAAAAGAAAAAGGAGACAAAAGTCAACAAAGTAACATCACATGAAGGTCAGGTTTGTTGCTTTCCCTGCAGAACATTTTCTAAATGTAAAAAATATATCCAATACATCTTCTATTCAAAATGATGCATTTAAGTTGAACCAAAGGCAAATGGGTTTTGTTCTTTAATTCTTGATGTTTTGCTCCTGAAATGACAAAACATTCTTACTGCATCCAAAGAAATGAAGAATGTAAGTTAGCAGCCAAGTGCTGCTAATCAACAAATTAAATAACTTCCAGTCTTTAAGGTTTAACAGCTTGTAAAACCATATTCATCTGAAATAATTAGAACTAACACTTTTGTATTAATATTCTTCTGTATGAATGACTCAGTATCTCACATCCCTGCAGAGATATTTTGGCACACTTCATTATTGGTTTGCAAGGATTTCTTTGTTTGAGGCTGTTTTAAGATTTAAACACAGGTCTGGATTTGACTGGGCCACTAAATTTTGATTTAGATTTTTTTCTTTTTTCGCCGTTTTAGATTATTGTCCTGTTGACACAATCTGTCTAAAGCTTCACCTGTCAGACAGAGGACCTCACTTACGACTCTTGAATACTTCGGTCTACAGAGGAGTTTGTGACAAACACAATGACTACAAGGTGCCCAGGTAGCCCAAATCATCAACTCTCCAACACTGTGCTTTACAGTAGGCATGAGGTGTTTGTGCTGATTTGATGCATTTGGTTTTAAACAATCATGGCCTTGTAGATTTTGATCAGGGATCTCTGCTTTGGTCCAATCTGTCCAAAGGAAATTGGTACAGAAGTCTTATGTTTATTTTTTAGTAGGATACAACTTTGTACACAAAAGTATAAAATGGCTGAAACATCTACTACTTGGAAGAATGTTGGCTTAAATGTTTTTCATTTATCAAGAATCTTTTTGTCCATCCAATGAATCCAACTGATCTGGACAAGACATTATAACCAGATTGGCAGGTAACAGTTGCTTCTCAAAAGCCCCTTCTCAACAGGTGCATCTTTAAGTGGTTCTCATCGATTCAGCGTTGGCCAAATGTGCCTATATTTCTGGTTCCAAATGCGCTTTTGGATTCACCTTTGGGGTGGTTCAAGGCAGGTCAAGCTGAGTTTGAACGCAAGTGGTTTTGATGTCCCCAGACTACTGTCCATGGGCTGAGGGAGCCAAGACACTGGCTTGGGAGTGTGCCGAAGCAGTCAACCAACTGGGGAAAGATAACAGCGTTACTGTTAAATGGGTACCAGGACATTCTGGCATTAAAGGCTACAGCATGCTGCACTCAAACTGCCGAAATTGTGCCGAACTGTCACAGTTTCATGACGAAAATTGCGTCATTCTGTTCACATTGTAAACATTTCAGCCCCTTCTTGTCGCAACTCACGGGTCGAACGTTTTACCCCCCTCCACATAAGAACACATTATTGTGGGATTGGTCAGAAGTTCGTGGGAATGTTTGTTTGTGCTGGAAGCGCTCAGATGCTGCATTTTGCTTTAACCACTTGCTTCAAAAAAAAAAAATTTATAAAAACTCGTCTCCAGAAGCTGACTGTTGTAGCAGGAAGCAGCGGTTTATAAAGATAGTCAAATGGCCAAAACCTCATGAAGGGAGATGAAACAGACGTTTTGTACGGTGGAATCTGACTGATAAAAACTTTGGAGCTTAATCCATGACCAGTTTGTGGATAAATAACGTCAGGTGATGAGTCTCGGACTTCTTTTCCCGCACTGTAGACTCCAGGGGGAAAGAAATCCCATGCAGTGATGTATGCTGCAGCGGGAGGAATTTCCCAGGAGCTCGTTACGGTGTGTCTCAGGAGCTATGAAAGGTGTGTGCGAAAACAAACACCGAACAAACCACATGACATCGCATCGTCCGGTCGGCTGCCGAGCGACCATGCTGCAAGCTGTATGGTAACAAGAGAGCTGACTACCTTGCAAAGGCTAGCAGTCTGGCCCCTTTCAATGGACCAGAGCCTGTTGTAGGCATTTCAACAACAGTCTGTAGGACTGCCCTACAGGCATGGATTAGACATCAACACTCAATCCACTGGAGGGAGCTTAAGGACTGTAGACAGGCACAGGAACTGATAAATGGCCCAAATCGCCCTGACAAGGAAATCTTTAAGTACACTGGTTGAAATCCTAACTGGGAACAACCTGCTCAACCTCCACAAAATGGTGATGGGACTCCATGATCCATGTGATGCATGTGGCATTGAATTAGAGACCGCTTTGCACTACTTAGGCCACTGCCTGGCTCTGAGCAGTCAAAGGAAAATAATTCTTGGTGAACATTTTATGGATCCCAAGAAGCTCAGAACACTGAGTGTTTCTAACCTGGTGTCCTTCATCCGAGGGTCCCAAAGATTTGTTTAAAGCTCAGTGTCTCTGAGGGGAGTAATGGGCCCACTTAGGAGGCCCCCGCTCACATGGGTTTTTACCCATCCCCATTCACCAATACTGAGCCAAGACAGAACTTGCATACTCCTCCAGCATATTGTTCTTGGAGGGGTGCAGCGCATACAGCTTGAGCTCAATGGAGCAGTCCGAAATGAGCAGGTATACCTGGAGGTTTTGGACAAACTGGATGCCCACTGTTAAACAGCACAGTTAAACAGAGACACAATAAATAAATTTTAAAAAGTCAAGACTGCCAGATGAACCATGACAATCTGCCCACATTCAGAAAGGGACACAGAGACAAACCTACACTTGAGCAGAGCCGAATACATGAACCAGTCTGAGGGAGACTTGGCAATAGAGAAGTGGGTTAAGGTCATCGCTAATGTTTTTCCTTCTGGGCATTGAGCTAACACACACCTGTACGCTTTAGGGCAGCAAACTGACAATACTCCTTTTTTAAGAGGTGCTCACACTGATAAGTTAATCAAGCAGCCTGGTAATTAAGCGATTAGTTGCCACTTCATTTCTAAGACAGCAGAAAGAATGGTCTTGGATTTTTACATAATTTTCTGCATTTTAGATTTGTTTTAAGGAATGCTTGCTGCTTATCTGAGCTGAAATGTTCCCCCCCAAAAAATCAGACTTGATAGGGACCGAGGAATTTAAAAAAATAAGTGTGTTCAGATATTTAAGACAAAGTTTTAATGAAGAGGATTTAATTTTCTCCAAGACATGCATACTTCCTGTGCTGCATTGTTCATCGGGACTTGAAACCTTTAGATATATACTAACAAGTAAAACCATCAGTTGTAACAATGAAGTACAGAGCATAGCACACATGAACGGCAACAATACTACAATGTAAAGAACAAGTTCAAATCATAGGAGACAAAGAGGGGGCTCTCAACTAGAATTTAAATAGCAAGAATAGGAACAAACTTCTACTTTCATACAGACAATGATTTGACAAGAACGTCCTATTGTGAAGTGATTCTTATGTCAGTACCACAATTACCCACAGGGCAAACACAAACAACACATAAATTTGCCCAATTCTATTTACATATTTCAAATGACTGTTATTGAAATAATATAAAATTGTGAGTGCAGAGAGAATCCTTTTAACTGCAGCAGTGATGCCAAATGCATTGTCTGCAACAGGACTAATTTGCAACAAAACAAAGCAGAACTGTCATATTTTTCTAATTTTCATCAGAACTGGTGATTATGTGTCTCTTGAAATGGGTTGTTTCCAGTGCAGCACATTTCAGCTACATGTGAGCATTATCCTGGCAGCTGTTGGAGGCTGAGGAGAGGCAGCAATTTGTTATCAATTTTAGCTACAGTGGCACTTTGTTTACAGAGCACACGCTTCCTTTATACGGGATATTTTTACAAGGATTAAGGTTTCCTCTTATGTCAAAATAGTTTAAATTAAGCCACCTTTCCACATCTGAGATCCTGTAACTTACGTTAAACAAGAGACAAGGATTTGATATCTGCAAGCTTTTAAACCAGTGAAAAAAGAAATGTGCAATGCCACTCATTCATTCAGTACTACTGTAGTCCTGTTTTCATCAGACCTTTTACTTGGTTTAATAAAATCAAACCACATTTAATTTCAACTGTATTGTACTACACAGTCCTCAAAGAGAAGCAAAGGCATGACTCTTAAAAGCTCAACATTTTTACACTTTGAAGAAAATTTGACGTCGTTTCTGCTCATTTAGAAACTTGACGGTCCATGTGTGTGTTTTTGTGCCTTGTGTAGAAAAAAAAAAACAAAACTACAGTTTCTACCATAGCTTTTTATTTTATACACAATTTTACCTTTCCAGGTGCACAGTTCTGAAAAGAGGGGTGTGTTCGTTGGGTCAGCGTTGTCCAGATAATAATGAAATGTTCAAATTTGGGATAAAGGTCTTATGGTTCCAGGGAGGTCTGGTAACATGGAGAGGAGGGTAAGTAGTAGGGCTGCAACAATGACTTGATAAAAATTGATTAGTAGAAGGGTTGAAAATGAATTTCATTATCAATTTGTCATGTAGAGCGATTTATCTGTCACTTGCATTGTCACAGAGAAAAAAAAAAGATGAAAAAAAAAAAATCAACTTGTTGCAGAGCAACTTGAACAGAGCGAGGTGGAGGCTGTATTTTCAAAAGGAAATTAAGTAAATTCTACAAATGACAGACATAGAGAAAACAATTCGAACCAAGTCTTTAAAAGTGTGGGAGCACTTCATGCTTCAGAAAACGAACAAATACATAAGTCTTGCAAAAGTAATTTGGCGTGGCATGGAAGCAACATGCTGTGGAACCTGAAAAGAAAACATGTTGGAGTCATCAATGAGGATGAAGGGAGCTCAACAGCAGGGTAAGTCACTACGTTTGTTTTGTTTTGAAGTGAGGAAACGTAACGTTTGTCTCTCCGGTAGCCGGACTGATGCTAGTGTTAGCTGGTTAGCTTGTTAATGACAGTGATAGAGAGTATGTGTGTGTGTGTCAATTTTTATTTCAGTTTAAGTAGCTTAAGCTAATTGCACTTTGGGCTACTTATTTGCCTTAAACTAATACTGCAAAAAAAACAATGTCTTTATTTAGTTATTGTAAATTATGCTATAGTTTACTGGCATTCTCATTCCAGAAAAAACAATGACAGGCTTAATTGTTAGTTGCAGCCCTAGTAAGTAGTCCAGGAGAGGATAAGTAGTCCAGGAGAGAGTAGGTGCTCAGGTGAGTAACTTACAGGAGAAAGCACAGTGGCAGATAAGTGGCATTCCAGGCCTGATGAGCTCAAATGGTAAATGGCCTGAACTTATATAGCACTTTATAAAGTCCCTCCGGACCCCCAAAGCGCTTTACACTACAGTCA
>JARVJO010000082.1:20650466-20669829 GCA_031762555.1 Cynodonichthys magdalenae | reverse complement strand
CCCCCCCCCCCCCCCCCCCCCCCCCCCCCCCCCCCCCCCCCCCCCCCCCCCCCCCCCCCCCCCCCCCCCCCCCACCGCGGCTCTGGACAGAAGAGACACATTCAGGATGTTAGAATCTAAAATTAAAGGAAAATTCCACCCGAATATCTGCTGATCTGATTGTTCCAGGTCCCCCTCAGTTTGTTTCTGCAAAGATCAGGAATCTGATTTCCAGAGCATGTGAAACTGCAAACATCTGGACCCCCCCCCCCTCAAAGTAAACAAGAACACAAAGCAAACAACTGATATGCAGTTAACAGCCTGTTAAAGGGTGGATTTTTCCATCCATTTTTAAACTGCACACATCATCACTAAAGTGATTGTGTGGAAAAAAAGGGGAGAAAAGAAGAAAAATCTGCACCTTCAGTTCATTTACACACAACAGGTTTAAAAGTCAGATCATTCAATTTGCCAAAAAGGTTCAAGTCATGATAAAAAAAAAATAATAAAAATAAAGTAGTTTAGTGTAAATTTATTTTTCCCTATTTTTCTGTTCTTAAAGCAACCGACACACAAAGCTGGTTTAAATCCAGCTAAAAAAAACTTGTGTGTCCCCCCCTTCCACCCACACCGCTGACCCAGTTCTTGGAGCACCAATGCCCAAAATGAAACCTCTACAAAAAAAAGAAAAAGACTTAAAAGACAACCCATCCACCGTGGGTTCATTCAGTCAAAAATATTATCTAAAACAAATAAACCGCTGAAGCAGTGATAGAGCGAGCGGAGCTGAGGGAGCAGCACACAGGAAGTAGATGTGTGTGTGTGTCGGGGGTGGGGTGCCCCACTCACTGCAGGGGCACCTGTGCGTTAAAAGGGCTGCGGTGGGAGGGTTAAGGCGTGGACGGTCAATGAAGTCCAAACATTAATGATTCATGACCGGCTGAGACATTCAAACTGTGTGTGTGTGTGTGTGTGTGTGTGTGTGTGTGTATTACTTATCCCAGTATGAATGGAAATTTAAAAAGGCTAAAACTCAAATGGTCCAGTCTGCTGATGAATTGTTTTTTGTTTGAAATCCTTTTTTTAAGTGAAGCCATTAAAACTCCAGTTTGAAATGGGTCTCTAAGTAAACATGAACAAATAATATCTAACCTGCTGTAGATAGCATTATGAAGAACCTCAGTTTGGACAAATTGAGTTGAATTTTGATCGGATTAAAAAGCTAACAGCTAACTGAAAGCAGCTAAGACTTAAAACAACTCTGATGTGAGAGATTAGGTTGTGGTTTTTGTAATATTTCATAAACTTTTACAGCATTAGTTTTACTTTACATTGTTATTCACATATGATCCAATCAACAGAAGCAGTTAGTACTACAAGACAGAAAAAGTTTTAATAAGAATGTTTAAAGTGATTGAAACTGTTTGCCGACAGCAGCAATCTGCTTTGAAAATGCTACTGCTAGCTGCAGTTGCTATTTTCTCTTGCAAATAACTAAATAATTCTGTGTAGATAATCATAAAAATGTAAAAGTGTTTTGTAAACATTTTGTTTTCAGGTTGGTGTTTGAAGACTCTGGTCATTGCTGTGTTGGAACTAACGGTTCAGGTTATTTCTCACTGGACTCAGATTAGTTCCTGAAGTTTACGATGGGCTATCCAAACTGTCTCGTGACGTTAACGAGGTTTCCATCCTTCTCTCTCGTGTAACTTCACTTTTAAACATCTTAAAAAATTTTGCACGACTCTGAAACTAGTCGGAGTCGCCTCATAGGGAAGCACCAGAGCTGGATTCTGACACCTGCAGGAGGAGCTCTGACCTGACAGGAAACATGTCCAAGTCTTAAAAAAACATGCTAATAAAGAAAAACAAATATTAGACTAGAACACAGTTGTGCAAGCTGTAAATGAGGCCACAAGTCTTGCGGGTCACTTGAGTCACAAACTCTCTGAAACATGAAAATTTGCATATTTTCATGCATCTTTTGTCACCAGTTACTCAAACACTTGAAGTCTGGTGAAACACTAACACTAACTCATCGGGCCTGTCAGAAATAAACTAATTTTCTCCAAATTGAAGTCAATCATAGAGCCATCTCTAGCAGGTAAGATGTTGACTTTTCCCACAGACCTCCACACTGAAATGACTGGATGTGCCTTTAAGGCAGCTTGCAGCTGAACTGCTCAAAATGTTTGGATTAAAGGAGGCTCAATATAAAAGTGATTTGATCTTAATTCTGGACTAGATCCAAGATTTTGATTTATTTATTTATTTGATTTTGCTCTGTGTGTTTGCTAAACCTCAGCTCCTCCCATTAAGAGCTGAGAGAAGCAGCCAAGCAGCGTAAAGCTATTCACACCTTTAACTCCCACCTCTATATAAAAAGAACAGAACCAGGACCCCCCACCCCCAAGTCCACAGCTGCCTCCTGAGACAGAGAGCCAGAAAGAGAGGCGGAGAGAAAGGTCTCTTAAAGGAACAATTGAGTGGAAATCCAGAAAAGGCTCCGGAAAACTGGAAGCAGAACAGCGGAGTTGATGATGCTCCTCCAGCTGTGTGAGCAGCAGATCCATGACCCCCCCAATCTGTGCATCCATCAGTCCTTCCTCCGCAGCAGGCCTCACCTCTCAGTCTCTTTTTTTCAGTCTCAGCTTGTAACGATAGCCCCGCCCTCCCGCCGGATATCCCCCAGTGTTCGCCGCCCTCTTCTCCAACCCCTCCCCAAAGTCCATTTTCGCACCTCTGTGTTCGTACTGTACAGTGAAAAGAGCAAATATACAGAAATCCTTTAAAAGCTCAGGGCACAATCACTCATGTTTCTCTCTGCAGGTGTTTTTCTTTTCTTTTCTTTTTTTTTTGCTCTTGCAGCTATAAAATTCTACTTCGGACTCTTTTCTCTCTCTCTCACTTACACACACACACCTGACGCTCATCCACTCACACACCCGTACAAAGCCATGCTCGCAGGAACACAAACAAGCTCTCTCTCTCGCAAGCCTTGCTCGTTTCTAGTGGTGCTGTGTTGGACATGCAGAGGGGACAGGGGGCCGGGGAAACAGAAAAGCTCAAAGGGTAGAGAGTAGCCGTGTGTGTGTGTCTAACTATGCGAGAGTGTTGAGGGAAGAGGTCTCAGTTGAGCTGCCACCTCCGTCGATATTTCTTCTCCTCCTCATCTGCCGGATGGAATAAAAAAAGACAAAGACACGGTGGTTTTAGGGAAACTGTTGGATCCATTTACAGCTGAGTGATTCTGCAGCAGAGAAGAAGGAGGAAGTAAGAGTACCTTTTCACAGAAGCTGAGAGAAAAAGAGTTTAGGCTGGATGAGAAGATGCAGCAGAGGAGAAGAAGAAAAGCAGGAATCAATCAGACAGATACATGAAGACAAAGGAAAAAAAATAAAAATAAACAAACCAAGCCAACAAACCTTCTAAATGATTCCTGGAGACATATTTCAGAGCCTCGTCCAGGAGGATGACCGGGATGGAGATCTTGAAGACCACAATCCACTGGGACCAGCGCAGAGGGGTCACCTGGAAGATCAGCTGAGGAACACGACACAAGATCAGAAACGCTTCTCAACACGACTCAAACCAGGAAAAGGTTGGAACACGATGTTTGCTGTTTCAATTTAGCCAAATATTCAGAGGTTTCTCACCGGCAGAGGCTCAACGTAGAGGATCAGGAAGTGGAGGGACAGAGAGAGGATGATGGCTCCCAGCAGCCAAATATTAACCCAGGGAGGCATCCTGAGCAGGGACTGGTTCTCAGACAGACTGTTAGAGACACGATGGAACTCGTCAGAACTGCTCCAGCTAACAAAGCCTTCAAGAAATTCTTCTTAAGGCAAAAAGCAGCTTCTACTCAACCCGTTTTACAAACAGAATATAAAAGTCACAACTTTAAGTCTTTCCCAGTTACCATAATTTCCAGACAAGTCAAACTTTTTTATTCAGAGTTTGGCTGGTCCTGTGACCTTTACACCAAAGAGACTTAGCTATGGTTTTATCTCTTCGTGACACATTTCTTTGACTGGTGTGTTTAGTTCTAGCCTGATAAAAACCAGCCCTTTGTCCTTCACTTTGCTTCGTACAGAGGGTCTGGACTCTCAGCTATGAAGAAGCAATGGTTTGCTGGAGGCGTGGCCTCTGTTGAAGTTTAAAACGATTGGACTGTTTGGCCACGGTGTATGTGTGCACCTGCGCCAGCTCCTCTTTGAAGGAGGCTAAGCTAAGAAGCTAACCGGAAATTCCATGAGCTGTAAACAACCCTACTGAGAGGAGAGAAATATGAAGCTGAATGAGACGGTTGTAAATTATGCTGCAGGCTTGAGATTGGTAAATTTACAGGTAACTTGCTTGTTGGACTGCATTGGGGCCGACACAATAATAGACCAAACTAAACTCAAACTGTACAAAAGACTGTACTGAACCATCCAGCAAAGTGATGCTAATGAGGAGAGGGCAGGACGACAGAGGAAGGTAAGCTAATAATGGTAGCAAACGTAGCTTGTTGTTGGTAACAAAACTGATTTTTGGTGTCTTGCTGCGGATGTTTAATTAAATTCGACTGAAAACAAAAACCCTACTGTCGTTGCAAACGATTCACGTTAAGTCACTCTCATCTGTGTCATCTGTCTGTGTTAATTAAGGCTTTGTTCTGTGTGTTATTGTGTCACTCCAGATTAAAAGGACTGTTCGGATGTGACTAGTCAGGTGCAACTTAATACTCCAAAGAGATTCATAGTACGGAATATAAGGTACTCTGTTTGTGACTCAGATAGACAGCCATCTTCATGAGCGACAACGTGACTGACCTGTTGAGAGCGTTAAACATTTCAATAGTGACCAGCACCGACAGAGCCATGGTTGTGGGGTAGCGGGACTCAAACACCTCACAGTCTATGTTCTGGAACACGGGGTTGTCCTCGGTGCACTGCATGAAGTGTCTCTGCAAACAGAGAGACAGACGGGAGATGGAATGAATGTGTTGTTCCCAGCTTCTGTTCTGGACTGGTGGTACTCCGACCATGTATGTATGTCTCTGTCTGTCTGTATGTCCGTATGCATGTAATTTTTGTATGCATGCATGTCTGTCTGTATGTATGTAAGTATAAAACCTACAACTAGCTAAACTGTAACAAAACAGTAGTTAAATCTAAAATCAGCTAACTGTTGCTAAATGATCAAACTACACTGACCAGATTGAAACGGTAGCCTAAAGTAAAAAAAAAAAAATGTAACAAATAACTAAAATAAGCTACACAGTAGCTAAAAGATACATTAGCAAAACCATAATTATTAGCTAAATCTGTGCTAACTAGCAAACAACATAGCTAAATGCTACAAGTAGTGAAACATTAACTAAAGCTTAAATTGCCAAAAATGTTGCTAGTAGTTAACATTAGGATGACAGTAAAGCTAAAGGTAGAATAGGAAGTAAAAATAGAGCCAGTACAGTGAAATAGAGAACAAATTTTCTGCTTTTTATAGGAAAAGTTTTGTAATTCAAGTTAAGTAATTCAACATAAATAAAACAATATACTAAAAGTCATAACACAGCATTTCCAATTAAGGCTAAAGTTTTAAAATATGAAATGTAAAATAGCAGAAAATATGTAGAAGTTGTTTGAGCGTAAAAGACAAAGGGAAGAAACTAAAACTGATTGTGTGAATGCTGACTCAGCACTTATATACAACATTCACCAAACTGAGCTTACCAGCTGATAGAAGGAGACCTGTGGACCTTCTTCATCGAACAGGTACCACCACATGGCTGCGCTCACCGTCCCAAGACCCACATATCCTACAAGAAAAGAAAATCAGTGACCAACAGAAAGCAAATACAGGAACAGTATCCTGATGTCTGAACTTAGGAGCTTTATGTAATTGATCAAATTTTGTTTAAAAAAATGCTGGTAAATGTTGTCAATGATCCAGGGTGTGGCGATCTGACACGTTTAGACTTTCTTTTTTTATCTGTCATTTCGCTTCTCATCATTGCAGAGAACCCCTTCTCGTAAAAAGTGGCACCATTCAAAAAAAAAAAGTGCCAAACTAGAGCTTTGCAGCTCAGTTTTCTGTGTTTGGAGTTGAACGGTACCTCCTATAGCGAGGTATCTGAAGAAGAGCCAGCCGGAGATGAGTGGCTCCTTAGGATTGCGTGGAGGTTTGTCCATGATGTCCAGGTCTGGGGGGTTGAAGCCCAGCGCTGTCGCAGGAAGGCCGTCTGTCACCAGATTAACCCACAGCAGCTGGACTGGAATCAAAGCCTCAGGGAGACCCAGGATGGCCGTCAGGAAGATGCTGTGGACAAACGGACAGAAAGGCTGATACATCAGCTGGACTTGTGGTTCTGATTCCGTGTGCTGCTCGTGATTGGTCCTCACCAGACAACTTCCCCCACGTTGGAGGAGATGAGGTATCTGATGAACTGTTTCATGTTGTTGTAGATGGCTCGTCCCTCCTCCACAGCAGCCACGATGGTGGAGAAGTTATCATCGGACAGCACCATCTCAGAGGCAGACTTGGCCACGGCTGTACCAGAACCCATGGCAATCCCAATCTCTGCCTTCTTCAGGGCGGGGGCATCGTTCACACCATCTCCTGTCTGGATCAGAAAGATCACAGAATTAGATTTAGTTATCCTTAGAAAGAACTCTAAAATAAAACCAAAGACTAAAGGAAGACGCTTTCAGACTAATAGTGATTAGAAACAGGAGGATTTTCAGCAAAGACAGAATTTCAAAGAACATAGTTTGGTTGAATAAACCTCTTTGAAGAATCAAAGCTAAAATAATTTCTTACAGCTTATAAACCAGTGCGAAGGATTAGATGACACCCTCAAATCAAAAATGTAGCAAACGTTGACTGCTAAGTGATTTTGCTAATATTTGTAGAATTATGCTAAAACTAAACGGTCAAAGTTAAAACAAGTGTGTGTGTCTTATCAATATGAGGCCTCTCTGTAATATAAACATGATGGTTTAATATCGGACGTTAAAGGTACCGCCTCCAGGGGTGTAACCAGAAAGTCAGATGTACACGTTACTTTACTGGGGTGACTCATCAGTACGCATCAGTTTTCTCTCTTTGAGCAGCTGGGGACAGACACTGGCTGCTAGTGAAGTTATTGTTTTGCTGTTCTGATAAGAACCAAAGCCTCTCACAGACCTGTGGGCCTTAATGGAGTCCGATTTTTGAATAAAGCTTTTTAGAAGACAATTAACTGGTTTTCTTACAAAATAAAACTGAATGTTTTGAGGCATGAGTGGTTAAAATTGTATGCAGCATTCCAGAAAACATACAGAAGAAAGTGTAAACATGAAAATGAGTGAACATTGACAGGTTTTACTGTTAAACTCTTGATGAAAATGTTTTGTTTTTTTAAACTCTGATGAGTTTCATAAACTTCAACAAACCTGCCTGTGGCTACAGACCAGTTTAACTAAACCTGACCGGGGGAAATGTTCTTCAATGCACGGCCTGAAAGCAGATCTGGTCGACTGTGAGGTGGACTACATCTGACAGGCAAGTAGTTATCTCGTTGCCCCTCTGCCTCCCTCCCACATCCACCTCTCTTCTGAGACGTGTGTCAGACAGGAAGCAGCAGAGCAGATGACAGCTTCTGATAGTAGCTGTCTGAAAGAGCAACATCCCAGAGACCTGAAACACGCCACGCCTCACTGACCGCTCCTCATGCATCCTTTGATGGTTTGTCACGTGAACCAATAGATGCAGACAGAAGTGTTGGTCTGCAGAAAGCTACAGCAGGGCTTTGGTTTCTCCTCACCATGGCTGTAATCTCATCGAACGACTGCAGGTATCCCACGATCTTGGACTTGTGAGCGGGCTCCACCCGGGCGAAGCAGCGAGCGCGTTGCACGGCCTCCCTCTGAGCCTCGGGCGAGAGGTCGTCGAACTCGCGGCCCGTGTAGGCCTTCCCGGTCACGTCCTCGTCCTCCCCAAAGATGCCGATGCGCCGGCAGATGGCCACGGCCGTGCCTTTGTTGTCTCCGGTGATCATGATCACCCGGATCCCCGCCTCGTTGCACAGTTTCACCGAGCCGATCACCTCCTTCCTGGGAGGGTCGAGCATTCCCACACAGCCAATGAACGTGAGTCCTCTCTGAAAGGAAGGAAAAAAAGAGCTTAAAGAGGACAAAATCTGAAAATAAAATCTTAGCCTGAGTTCAAAGAAATTGTTAGTACCGTTTTTCTATTAAAATTACACGTTATTACTTTTTCATAACAGTGAATCAGTTCAAGAATAAGGAGCAAAGTGTAAAAATCTCTTTATTTTGAAAACACAAGCAGCATAGTGTAAATGTCAAGTTGTCATAAGAAAGGCCCTTCAGTGTTATGAGCTTACGTTTAATGACTTACAGACACTGAATGTTCGAAACAACATTTACTCAACAAAAGGTCTCAAGTTTGTTTCAGTGCATCTTACATGAAAATGGGTTTGGTTTTGTTTTTGCACATCAAAAAGATGGAAACCCAAACTCTTCATGTTTGTAGGAACTAAAACAACAGTTAGCTTGGTGCTAATGATGTGTTAGCATTAGAAAACCTGAGACCATCAGCAAAGCCTTCTCTATTGGCCTAAACTAGGGACGCACAATGTATCGGCGTTAACACCTGTATCGGTCCGATAAGTAAAACTGTACTGATATTAACGTACAATATTGATTTTCCACTTGTTGCTGTTTTGCGTTTCTGTTTTGGGAGGGAAAATGCTTGGTCGAGCAATAGTGACGCTGCGCAGCTAGGATTAACTGAAACAGAGAGCCATGTCAGCGGTGTGGTCGTTTTTTACAGTATGGAAAAAAGACAAGTGCTGTAATTTCCCTTCATGGGATCAATAAAGTATCATTCATTCATGTATATATAAAGTGTGTTCGTGTTATATCGGTAAATAGCAGGCAGCATCTAGCCTAAACACAATCAGAATCAGTAGCTTACATTTTAGTTGGGGTGCAAATCACCAGATATATCATATTATATTGAGTTGTTTGGGTGAAAATACAATACTTCTCAATATCACAAGTCTGCGATTGATAAGCGATAAGATCAATCAATCATGTTAGATGATGTAGCTTATATTTATATAGAGCTTTTATCCAATCAGAGCATCATCTGTTGCTAGGGTCAAAGAAATCCGCCTCGAGGCTTTCAGAACCAACAGTGCAGGCACCTGAGAGTTCGAACAAACGGCAGTGCAACTGTAGCTTTGACCAAACGTCAGATGTTGAGTTGGCCGAGGCGTTTTAACAGGGTTTCAGTTTCACGTCGTTTGATTGGACGATCAGAGAGCGTGATCGTCAGAGCTAGGAAAGACGTTTGTAATCAGATAAAATGTTTTATTTTTGAAACTTGTTGAATAGTGTTAACTGGGTTTCTTGCTTCAGTAATAATTTTTATTTTTCCTACATGAGATCCCAGTCTGTGGTGTGGCATCATCATATTCTGAGTTTCTGTGTATTATCCATGGTTTCTGTAGCCGTAGTGTTATAATGACTGTATTAAGAGGTAGATAAGGCAGATCAGGCGGGACACCGAGGTGTAAAATGAATGGTTCGCCTCTGTCTAAAACCAATAACTTTTAAATCAGCAATATAAAGTGGTAATAACATAGTAATAATTTAGACTTAGCCCATCACTTTCTATCTCACCTCATACTGTGCAAACTTGGTGGAGTCTTCCAGGTCCATGTCTTCTTTGCGTGGGGGGGCGTCGTGCGTGGCCAGAGCCAGGCAGCGCAGTGTGTCCCTGCCCGTCCCCCACTCTCTGATCTTACACATGAGCTGTTCGCGCAGAGCTGGGGTCATCGATACCTTCCCTGTTCCCACACGCAGGTACTCGCACCTCTCGATCACACTTTCAGGGGCCCCCTGTCGGCAGAAAATAAGAGGCAGAAGAAAAACAAAATGTTTAGAGGTGCACAGATTCTGGTCGATCACCAATCATTAAAAAGCCCGACCTGCTGGTTCCTATTTTGGCCAATACCAATTTTTTAAATAAGACTCGTGTCTCTGCCCATTGTTTTTTCTTTTTTCTTCTTTTGTTGATTATTTCCTATGTTAAGTTTCCCACTGTGACAATTTAAAGTTCCTGGAAGATTCGTTTTTATAGCCTTACCCTTTAACTTCTGCTTGCTCAGGCTTTTGTGTTAAATGAGCTTCTTGGCTGAGTTTCATAACCTCTGTCTTTGTTTCAACTGACAGCTCTCTGGTTGAGGAGTTTTGTTTTCTGTCAATCAGCTCCATTAAGCAGCTCATTAAGGTCTGCAAGTACTTTACCATCTGCATATTTAGACTTGTACAAGTATTTGTTTAGAAATGTAGTTAGGAAAAGAAATACTTCAACTTTTACCTAGTGTGAAGTTTTTACATCTTTGTGATCTAAAAAAAAAATAAAAATTTTTTAAATCATCCAGCGCCAAAGATAAAAGGGCGATAATGTTTCTGTTCGTGTCTGTGTGCATGCAATCAATTGTCTATATGTCTGTTTGTTAACAAAATACTGCATGGAACTACAAAGTATTTAATGAAACTCAGAAAAGAATGTTTCGTTGTACGTCTATATTGGATTAACTTATAGAGTCAAGGAAAATGCAGGATGGCTGCCACAACTAAGTGACCTTAGCAAACAAATCTCAATGTCACAGATACAGAGCTAAAATCTGGAGTGGTAGTAGCTGAGAGTCATTCACAACATGCGATCTGAGCTCTGATTTATCTCGCATTGCATGAGGATGAACATGACCTCATAAAAAAGGTTTGACTAAAACAGCTACAACTTCATTCCTTCTCATCATAAAATGATTTTTATTTAAAACTGTGGCATGAAAAGAGGCAGGCAATGAGCATTTGATCAATGAGTTTTAGGCCTTTAAATTGAATATTTGTTTATTGATGTTTGTAGCAGAGGTGGGGACTCAAGTCAGACTCAAGTCATTAATATTGACTTTAGACTTGACTAGAAAATACTTTCAGATGTGGGACTTGACTTAGACTTTTACACCAATGACTTGAGACTTGAATTGGACTCGACCCTGTTTACTTGAAAAGACTTGATATTTTAACCACAATATAAAGTTTAAAACACCTTATTTATAAAGTGGGCCCCATTAATTAATTTCACTCATTTTTTATTAACACACTCTGTATATATGTGTGCATGAGCTGCAGCACAGCAAATACAAATTAACCAGATTTTTTTTAAATGGAAAATTACAGTTTAAATGAAGAATATTTTTGCAGCTAAGTTTATTTGAACTGTGCAAAATAGAGGGTGAAACTTTAAAATGATTTTTAAAATACTTTGTAAATTGAGCTGCATGTTTCATCATGATTTGAGATTAATACAGATTTAAAAAGAGCACACAGTCTAATATTTACATTTAACATATAACTGCAACATTGCTAAAAAAAAAAAAAGGCTCGGAAGGACTTGAAATTCCAAGTTTCAGACTTGGGACTTGACAGTTGCCTGTTTTGACTTGAGACTTGACTAACAATTATGATGTCAGCATTAAGTTGGGGTTGTTTTTACTGGAACAAATTGGGGCAAAGAGAATGGACGCAAAAAACGTGGTATCAGGAAAATCTCTGTGAAAAATCTACTGTAATCCAGCCTAAACCCGACTCCAGCTCTGAGCCCAGCAGAGCATCTCTAACAGGACCTCCCAGACTGAACTTCAAGAAACACAGAAGAAAACTTTGGAACTCTGCCAAGCTTAGAGAAGACATTTTGTCCAAAATGATTTATCTAGCACAGAGTTTTTTAATTTTTTCTTTATCACTGTGAAGATTCACAAACAGATCAGGAAAAAAAATCATGTAGTTTAAAATCATCCTAAAGGCAAATCAAAATGTGGTAAGTTTGAAAACTATTTCAGAAAAAAAAACAAAAAAACTTGCAGCCGTACCTTAATGAACATCTTGCTGGGAGAACCAGGTTTGACGGGGGTGCAGTAAACTGACATGGACTTGCGATCACGAGAAAACTCCAACGTGAACTCCTTCTTCATCAGCTGCCTGATCACCTAATGGATAAAAACAGAAAAAATATATAATATTAATAATAATAATAATAATAATAATAATAACAATAGAACCAAAGTGTGAACAGAGTAACTGTTTGAGCCTCAGCAGGCAGCTGGTGAGAGACAGAAATGTTGATCTGATCAGGTGACAGCTGAAGAACGACACTTTAGATCTGACACTAAACCATCTTGTTTTAACGTCTGGCTGCTGCCATGGCAACAGCTGCATTTCACGACTTGGCAGAGGAAAATTAAAAACAATGGATAGAATCAGCAGGAAAGATGAAAAGATGAAAAACAAAAACACAAATACGCTCCATTCTCTTCAATATTAATGCTGCCTCTTTTTCTACCAGCAGGGGTCCTTCAAGTTCTGATTTTTTGCTGATGAGACACACACGGGGGTATAAGAGGTTAACGCTGATGGCACAGCTAGATAACTGCAGGTGGTGAGCTCAGGGAACTTCAAACACCTTAAAGATGGTCTAAAATCTGCCACTTCTACACTCTTCTCTAGAAAACATAAAGGAAGGTTTGTTTCAGCACAATTTGTTCCAGTTTCCATCAGTCTTACGGCTGTTTATAGCCAGCAAAAATCTATTTATTTATAGGTTATTCTTTATCCTCCCAATCAGAACAAGGCTCTTCTCGTCAAAAACTGATTCATCATCATCATCATCCCTGAAGTGAGAGCTGGGATTTTTATCGGCCTATACTGACTCAGTTGAATCATTGAAGAAAAAAAAGAGTCACTGCAACCGCAGCTCATCAGTCCCTCGTCTCGTCCTCAGGCTGGACTCCCTCTCAGCTCTCAATCTCAGAGAAAATGAGCTTTTTGCTGCAGAGATGTTTTTTTTTCCCTCTAACACTCAGTTAAAGCAGCAGGGAAGTCTGGTGTCTTTACAGCTAAGAAGTGCTCTTATGATATGTTCCGTCACAAAAAACAGAGTGGAGCAACATATCTGTGGATTTATCCTCTGTGCCAACTTCAGGGTAAAAACAACTTCATTTTAAAGGGTGGGAAATTAAACTCCTGAGGTGTTTGACTTTGTAGCAATTATTTAATGTCACTGCTGATCAACTGGCAGCAATACATCCAAAAGCTTTCAAAATTACATGCCGAATGAGTTTTGATAAAACCTTTAATGAGATGTTAGGTATCTGGTGGTCTTGTGTGCACGATATCTCCTGAATGAAATTACTGTATATACAGTATGTACTTATAGGCACAGTGACTCCATCAGGGTAGTACTGTCTGATTACATTTTGGCATCAAAGTGTCAAAAGTTAAGGTCATTTACGATGATTGGTAATATACAACTGGCATTTCTTTCTAATTCCTCTACAGTTAAAAAAGGAAACAAATTATTATTTTGTATGATACAACCCAAATGTGATGAATGTTTCAGGCCACATTAATCCTACTTGAACCTCTAAACATGGCCTTGGCACTGCTAGGAGACTTGTTTAATCAGTTAATGTTTCTGAGCAGTAGGCAGTCACTTCACTGTAAAAACTGTTCATCTAAACAAGTCTTACAATCTTATATCAGCCAAAATGTATTTTTATGCCTCTGCCTGAGGAGGCGTACTGTTCTCTGGATGTCCATCTGTGCATTACTGGGTGTTCGTCACACTGTCTTGTGTGCACTGAATCTCCTGAACAGAACTATTAATTTCTGTCAAAATTGACATAATTGTTCTTGGCCTAACGGAGATCTGAAAACATTTTGAATAAGGTCAAAGCTGAAGGTCGGGTAAAGTGATCTTTTTTGCTTGATTCCCCTTATTTTGGATGGTACACGTAAGTGGGTGGTCACTGAAATTAAAGAGATGGTAAATATCAAAGAGAAAGTCATGTTTACACATTGTTGATACAGTTATATACTTCTTAGAATATTTAAGTACAAAAATTGAGGTAAAAATGTAACTTTATGCCCAGTGCTTTAAATGCAGATGAGTCTAAGGCATACCAGTCGATGCTTTGGCATCGAGTTCTTCCTTGTTTCCAGTTGTTTCTATAGCCTAACCATGACCCCTTAACCTAAACTTACCCCCCCCCCAGTACATACCTAACCCTACACCTAGCCTTAACTCAATTAACATCTTAGTCCTAAACTTAATCCCCAACCCAAAATGGAGTTCCACTATATTAGGACCAGTCTTTGGTCTTGACAAGATAGGTGTGAATACCAGAAACGGTTCTAAAAAAGGTAACAAGTACACACACACACACACACACACACACACACACACACACACACACAACCTTTATCTCCCACCATGGCCTTTCATCAGCAGATAAAAAAATAGGTTATTGAAAGTCAAATGAAAATCTTTATGTGCTCACCGAGTTGCAGGCCCCGGCACGTTCCACCTTCGTGTGTCCTGACAAGTCAGTTTTAAAGACGTTCATCTTCTCCACCAGGGTGGTGAGAGCCGTTTCTGTGGCCTCCCCCACCTTCTCGTAGACCCCTTTAGCCTGCAAGACAAGACACTGTCGTTTCAACAGGCTGGTAAAATATTTGCTTTTATTTTCGTCGTGTCTGAAACACGATGAACCCTTGAGACAAACACTGAACCCCGAGTCACACAGAGGGGGTCGAGTCTGGGTCAACAGTAATGGGACTCCATGCATTACTTTGTTTGTGTGACCAGCTGTAAATAATAAAAAAACACTTTGTCTCCAGCATCGTCTCCTCTTGGATCACCACTCTTATCCTAGACCAGGGGTGTCCACTCCTGGTCCTCGAGAGCTGCTATCCTGCATGTTTTACTCGTTTCTCTGCTCCAACACAGCTGATTCAGTGACTGAATCGCCTCTTCAAGTTCTGCAGAAGCCTGTTAATCACCCATTCATTTAAATCAGGTGAAAAACAAGTAAAACATGCAGGATAGCAGCGCTCGAGGACCAACCCGTTCCAGACTCTAGTCTCTCCTCTTTTATTAAGTGAGTCAAAGCGGTGATAGAGCAGCTATTTGTGAAATGTGAAATCTTCGAGAGGACACAAGAAGGCTGAGAAATGCTTTATTCCTGGCCTCTCTGCTCAGCGTGGTTACCATGATAACATAGCAACGACAAAAAGGTGAGAAAAGTAATCCGAGAGAGAGGAGTTAATACACGAGTAAAATTAGCTCGGCTGAGGGAAAGGAGGCTGAGTGTAAGCAAAAGGTGTCTTATTATCGTTTGTGTCTTCTTACTGGAAAATAATTCACCAAAAAGTGCTCTGATCACAGGCTTCCCTCATAATGTCCCTTCTGAAAATAGACTCAGACTTGAAAGGTTTCTTTCCATTTTTGAGTCTTCAAGTTAAAAACATCTGTAAATTCACAGTAATTTAATAACTTTGTACCGTGGTGCAACTTTATTTATAAGTTTATTATTTTATTTACAGACACCCCTACAGCAGAGAGTTTTTTTTACACCAAATTTTAACCCAAAAACTGTATTAAACTAATATATGCTAATCTTGGTACACCCCTATTGACTTTCCAGTGCATCTTGTGAGGAGAAGCCATGGTTGTGTCTCAATTCATGGGTTGCAGCCCACGTAGACCCCTCGTGTCGGCTGCTAAAAGGCTGTTAAATGAGACCGTCTAGTAGTCTACAGAAGACGTAGGTTTGCTTGACCACGCGCTGCCTCGTTACCACGGTGATACGTTTTATTTCACTTCGCTTCAGTTGTTTTTTCAAGGTATAACTTCACAAAATTCAGTTTTACTAGAAAAACGTTATAAGTAAAATAAATAAAAAGTGTTAATAATTTGGGTTTAGCTCTAGGATCAGAACTTGTAACTGCTTTTTATTAAACGTTTCATTGCAACAAACATTTCTTCAGCGAAGATGTTTAACTTACATTCTTCTGTCCGTGATAAATTTCCAAACTAAGTCAACACTCAGATGCAGCCTACGTTTTCGGGGTTTTGTCCGCTGTATTTGTCGGCCACACAAACAGGCGCCTACGAATTGGGATAGCCTACGGCATGGGGCAGTGACATAAGCAGTCAAGGTCGGCTGCAACCCATGAATTGAGACACAGCCAATAACCTGCAGTTTTTACTTCCTAAAAAAAAAAAAACACTGTTCCATGTTCATTAAACATAATATCATGCCAGACTAATTATATGAATATTAAATATATAAAAATGAATGTGGACAAAAAACTATTCCTGTTATTACAGTCTGTAGATTCTTCTTCTTCTTCTTCTTCTTCTTGTCAGCTAAACAATCAAAGTTGTAACATTTTCATCAGTGAAATTAAAAACACAAAAAAAGAGCAAGTTGGCGACTCCAGTGATAACAGATAAATAGACGGTGATTTTGTTCATTTCCATATAGTTGAAACCAAATGTTTACACACACACACTATAAAAAAACAACCATTTTTACCTCACTGAGAAATCAGATGAAACTTTTTCTATTTTCAGTAAGGATTCCTAAAATACAATTGTTATTTCTGTTACAGTGAACGCCATTGTCATTTGCAGATTTTCTGTCGAGTTTTTCTAAAAGTTTTTTATAAATGTTTCCATAACATATATTTTACAGAAACTGCAAATGTCCTCCGCAATTTTACTTCATTTCTGTGGTAATATATCATTTTTCCACTAGAGAAGCTGTAAATCCTCTGCTTTGCTGAACAATCATTATCTTAATTTCATACCTTCCTCATGCTGCACAGCTAATTTAACATCATCATCACCATCACTGTCACAGCTAGCTGGGAGATTTCTTTCAAACATGTCCACACCGAGCAACAAAATGGACGAGCTCAAGCTACCAGTGGGGAAAACAGAGACTTTTTTTTCTTTATTTTGTGTTTAACAGAGGCGTGGCTGCGTGAGCTGGAGCTGGACTCTGCAGCTGGCAGGCCTCCAGCTCCACTGAGCCATCAGACAACGTGAAATGTGGAGGAATCTGTTTGTTATATCAACACGGCTGGTGTGCTGATGGGACAGCAATCCTGCAACGCCACCTCTCCACCGTTCACTTCATCCATCTGGTCAGTGTGTACGTTCCTCCGAACTCAGGTGTGCAGAGCGCACGACTCACACTCTGACCAGATCCTGAGAGAGGAGCGGACAAACCCGGACTCTTTACATATTCTTGTCCATGGGGATTTATTTAAACTGTAATTAGAAATGTTTGTGTAACACCCGGATCCCAAAGCAAACTCCTTGCATGTGCAAACATACTTATCAATAGATGGCTCAGTTTTTTTTCTTTTGACCACATCCAAAATTAGCGTTTTTTTTTTTAACAATTACTGAGTGCTCCAACGTAACCCCTGTAATTTTCCAGGGTCTTAAGTACTCTGAAACCAACGCTAAAAGAAAGAAGCAATGAGGAAAGCTTTTTAAGCCTGAAACAAACATCCCAACTGTAAAGTACGGAGGTGGCAGCATCATGTAGTGGGGTGTTTTGCTGCAGGAGGGATAAACTTCACAGAATAGATGGCATCGTGAGAAGCAAACATGGTGTGGAAATAATGAAGAAACATCTCAAATCAGGCAGGATGTTAAATCTTGGACACAAACGGGTTTTACAAACTGACCACGACCTGAAGCATACGGTTTGCTACAAAGCAACTACAGGACAACAAAGTCAACATTTAAAGTGGCTAATCTCAGTCTCCTAGTAAATTTGTGGGCAGAACTTAGAAAGTGACTTCTGTCAGAGGTAATGGAGCAAAGATCCAACAAACTACTGAAAGAAGCTTGTGAAAGGAAAACTCATAATATGAACCAATCATACAGTTGAAATGCAATGCCACCAAATACTAAGAAAATATGTGTGAACTTGTGACTATAAAGAAAGTAACCAAACATCATTGTTTGGGCTTTTAACAAATAAAAACAAATTTTAGGAATCCTAACTGAGGTTTAGTCTCATTAAATGTCTCTGAGAATAGTTATGCATCTTGTTTAGTGTATGTAAATCTTTAATTGTCGATCCAGCTCAATTTGGCAATTATTGACTTTGAAATTTTGATTTTTTGAAGAAGACAAAAAAAGGTGGATGGTTATTCTACTTTCGTTTTACACTCCGAAAACGGGTTCGTTGTTTTATTTTTCTAAAACAGAAAGTTTAAAACAGTTATCAGACCTTTTAAGGTGGAGCTAGTTATGTAACCTTTTAATAACAGGCGGCTGGCTGCCTATAAATGAATATATGCTAGTTAAGAAAAAACAAAAATTAAAAATTAGCTAGCTCCTTAAATAATCTGATGAGATGAATAAACACGTTTTACTTCATTACTAGCTAACCAGGAAAATGCAATAAATAAGTGCTAACTAACTAGTATGGCCTTTCTTTACCAAGTCTCAGCTGATTTTTGCTGCTTTTAGCTCATGAAGACTTTCTCCAAGAGGTCCACGTGGAGGAACTTGAAGGTTCCACAGGACAGTGTTGAGTTGTCATGACAGTATTAAGCTTTCCGTTTGAGAAAACTAAAATGATGAACCGTTTTCCCGTTTTTGGAGTATAAAATAAAAACAGAATAAACATCTGTTTTTCCAATATTTGTTTTTAAAAAAAAGAAAGAGAATGGAGAAATAATAGTTCTCTATATTTATCCAGATTAAAACTAATTCCGTACTTTAAAAATCTCAACAACAACCCCGTGTGCCTGACTGTTTTACATTGCAATTTGAAAAACAATTGTGAGTGACGGACCTCGTTGTAATCCAGAGAGGAGTCGTTGCACATCGAGCACACTGTGGCCAACTCCAGAAGTCCATCAAAGTCTCCACACTGGATGGGCTTCGTGCCTTTAAGTCTGGGAAAGAAAAAAAAATACAGGTGTCATCAGACAAACTCACTTCATCTCACACACAGCGCCCTTGTGAAAACTTCAGCTGACATTCAGCTGCGCAGCCCCACAGAGCCAGCTGTATAGTAGTAAACAGAGCGGCTGCACACGTGCGCGTTTCTAACAAGTCGTTTCGACTGCATGACAACCGCGGGTCTGTTCCCTGTAGAGACCGTTGCTAGCAAGGCTCCCACACAGAAACCCACACTGCGCTGTTATGAAACGAACAGGGACACACCGAGTCAGGATGCTGGACTCACTGAAACAGTGGAATAAACAGCATGCAAACACAAACGACCCGCTGAAATCCTCCTACTGTTTAATGGACAGGCCACCTACCTTCACACCTCCACAAATACTCACCAAAGATGGAAAAATAAGAATTTATCAGAGAAGAAAAACAATGTCATCAAAGTTAAAACCTATTATGTTGTTGTTCTCTTTAAAACTTTGATGAAAATTTGACTTGGAAACCTCATGTAAATTACTTAAGAACTAAAATAGCAAAATCCATTGCAGTATTATAT
>JARVJO010000082.1:20604512-20628848 GCA_031762555.1 Cynodonichthys magdalenae | reverse complement strand
GAGAGAGAGAGAGAGAGAGAGAGAGAGAGAGAGAGAGAGAGAGAGAGAGAGAGAGAGAGAGAGAGAGAGAGAGGCTGGCAACAAAAGGGCTACTGTTCAGCCGGCACAATGTGCCACTCTGCTGCACAGCTTGGCCACACATGCAAATGACAGGCCAGGGGTGGTGGGGTGTGTGTGTGGGGGGGCTAGGTGTGTTGATGTCAGACTGGAGGCTCGAAGTGAAAAATACTCGGCGGACACCGGCGCCCTGCATGACAAGGGAGTTTCACTAACAGTTCTGACAGCAAAGAGCATTCCACTCTAAAATAATCAGCTGAACCTCCTGTCTTCTCTGTCACCTGCCACTGAAAGAAGAGCGATAATGTTCCCGATCCTGTAAGCAGCATCTGCTCTTTGTCCCCAACCATTAGCAAAATATCGCAAGAATGATTTTTTAACGAAACAATCTTAAAATTTGGACTGGATGATCATCTACAACTCATTAACTATCAACCCAATTCAATATGGCTGCCACAGTAAGGCAACCTTAGCAAAACACAAAAATGGCCACAACTCAAATTTGTCTGTTAGCAAAATACCTCTTGAACCATGAATTCAAGAAGGTCACTACAGCTAAGTGGCATTAGCCAACCCAAAATAGCAATACGCCAGTTTTACAGATATTGAGCTAAAATTTAATTGTGGTAGTACCTGACAGTCATTCACAACACATACTATTAGAACTAACAGATCATGAAGCATTGCTTGAAACTCTACAAAACATTACTTTGAGTTGTTTAACCAAAAAGACAACAGATCTATCCGAGAAAGGTGGTGGGCGATATGCATTCCTTCAAAAGCGGCCTTGTATTAACTCTGTAACCTGAACTGTTAAATAGAGGCTCTGTTGCAGGGTGACTGTTGAAAGTGAAAACAGGTTGTTCAAGATTTTCTGTTTCATCATCTATACCTATTTCATCGCTTCCACCCTGGTAGCCGGACGCAGCCTGAGCTCTCGCTGCACTTCCTGATTCCTGCATGACATGCCTTGGATGTGCCTGTTCTCACACTAAACACAGCTGCATTCACTGAAAACTTCAGGAAGGGTGTGTGTGTGTGTGAGGGTCTGTCTTGGTCAGGTATGAGATCTTTAGGCTGCAGTCTGAGACCTGACATGAGGCGTCCCCAGGCGACTAAGTGAATAAATACAGTAATTTAAAAAAAAGAAAAAAAAGAAGAAGAAGCTGCAGATCCATCCAGATCAGTGATCCTCAATCCTGCTCCTCCAGGGCCACTATTCTGCAGGTTTTAGATGTTTTTCTGCTTCAACACACTTGATTTGAATGAATGAGTGATTATCAGGCTTCTGCAGAACCAGAAGATCTGCTAAAGAGCAGGGTAACGTTTAAAATATGCAAGGTAGTGAGGACTACTGATCCAAACTTTTCATATATACACCAAGAACACTTGTTTACCAACACAAACAGTCTTAACAACTTCTCTTTATCTATCAAATGTAGCCAAATATGACATTTTAAACAAATTAGATATAAAATTTGATTATTGGAAATCACCTCAGGACCTCCTACCTGGTGTTTCACGACCTAAAATGGGGACCCGGACCTAACTTTGGACACCAATAGTTTGTGTGAATAATTGTTCCACTTGTGCGCGCCTGAAGCATTTTTTTTTACGCGCACGACCTGCCTCATCTTGAAACAGCGCGACAGTTGAGGGATTTCCTGGCAAAGGATACATGCTGTGACAGTGAGAAACGCACCACCTATCATTATATGTTTATGTACTGAAATTATGTAAAGGACTCACCGTTCGGTCCATATTTCTCCAAATTGGCTTTGACCTGCTCCAGAGTCAGCCCTGTGTTCTCGTTCACACCGAAGTTGTCCAAAACTTCGGTGGCAGACTTAGTGTGAGCATTTTCCATGATCTTCAGCGGACTTTTCAGATGAGCATGTAGTTGCTCTGCCCGGGGAGAGGGAAGGCGGCGGGGGGGAGGAAGGTGCGCGGGTCGGGTGGAGAGGGGTTCAACCGCGGTAATTTCCACCGGTGGACGCTCGCGGGGCGGTCGGTGTGTCTGTCACCTGTTTCCCCTCTGTTGAAGGAAACCGTCCGCGGTTCGGGCGCTGTTCGTCCTTGCGTAGCTCGGCTGCTGCTGCTACTTCATCTCCATCTGAAGGTGTGCTGTGTTCCGCAGACCGCCTCTCCGCCGCTCAGCCCGCCCACCTGCCCTCTCATTGGCTGGGTGTACCTGAGCTCAGGGTCCCACTGCCTCCCGCAGCCACTTCAAAAGCAGACGTTAAATAAATGGCGGCGGCGGATAATGACTTTTACTCATTTAAATAACTAAAGCTGCCGTTTTGACTTACAACTTTAGAGCTGTTAGTAGCACTTCAGGCGCTAATTTCAGCTTTTGAAGAGTGTTAACACTGTGAATTTAAATCTTTATAAACACCAGCAGCTCGCAGGGAAGAGGTTAGGTTTGTCAAAAATGCACCCCTGCAAAACAAACTTTTTCAGTAGCCTACAGTTCCAAAATAAATGACACCCGGAAGTATAGTACTTCCTTATAAATGTGTTGAACCGGCTCATGAGTTCAACTTCTCTTTGAAATTATGAACACAAAAACAAAACACATTAAATATTTTCTATATAGTTCAATATCTACAAAACTGAGTTGGAACAAATGTATAGGTTAAAGAGAACATGCAAAATCCACTTTTTTAGCTGTTAATGCATTTTGTTGTGTGTTTGTCTCTAGGAGTACAGAAAAGTTTAATTTAGTCTCTCCTGATGATGGAAAGATATATTTATATTATGTGTGGGTATTTTTTTGTAACCCCTTCCATTTTCTCTATTTTTTATGATGTTTTCTGAACTAATATGTCAAATTATTTGCCACTGAACTGCCAAATAAGGTCTGGACTCACATACTTCATTTTGGTGGTCTTCATTCTCCTCAGGCTCTGGGTCAGACTCTGGCTCCAACATGTAAGGCTGGATGGACAAGTTTTCTCTTGTTGACATCTTTTAATTCATTGGTAAATTAAAAGTTTCTGCACAGCTATATAGTCATAAACCCCTCTATCAAACTACAATGGACCCATCTGGAAGTTGAAGGGGGGCTGGGTAAGAGACAGCCTCAAAATGAGTTGCTCTCAGAAAAGGGGTGAAAAAGGGGCTTGTGGAGTTACAATAAGGAGGAAATCAGACCAAAGCATTGCAGTTCTACTTTATATAGACCCCAAGTAAAAGATTTAAATGTGAGAAAGAAAGATTTAAAAGCATGACATTTCTCCTTTAATGTCATTTAACTGGTAGCATCTTCATTTTGGATGACTGAATGTTTGAGTTGTAAGATAACATACAGTGATTAAGAGTTTCACTCAAATTTGTCCAATGTCTTAAAAGATGTTTTACTTCTGGAGAAGACAATTTTCACTTGAACTTAAAAAGCCAAAGTTTAAAATAAAATGTTGCTCTGATTTTGACTATTTTATTAGGGTGACTTTTAGCTACTATAACACCAAACTTCAGCTCTATATCTGTGAATCTGACTAAAATATACACATTTCTGCGTTTACCATCAGTTAGCTGCAATGCAATCTTGAATTGGGGTGATTTCAAAAGTTAATCACTCCTAGCTGATGATTATTTTTTCAAAGTTTCATTAATATCTGTTGATTCGTAAATGTGATATTAGACAGAGTTATTAACAGCACTTATCTTTTCAGCAAATATATTGCGCAATGTCTGATGTATACTTTAGTCATGATGCTCAGCTACTTTGGCAAGAATTCAGTGATATGATACATATCAGAACACATGGGTCATGAAATGATATATTTAGCAATATATTGCGATACTGCAAAAGGTTTTATTTAAAACACTTCATATAAAAAGCACACCTTGCATTACATGGATAAAATCTTTACAAAATTCAGTTTCTTTGTATGCAATTTGAAGAACACTAAACAACAATGAGAACTACATTTGTATTTCACATTTCTTCTTACGACATCCATCCAATAAGCCTTAAATAAAAGTCGATCCGGTGCTTTTGAGAACTGATACAGTATCAGTATTGAAATGTCACAATATTTAAGTGTTTCATTATCCATTAACCAAAATCCATCCAGTGATTCATTAGGTATTTTGTTAACAAAGTTGACTACTTTAAGAAATGACAATGGTTTAAAAACAAATTTTTCTCAGTTAGTGCTCAGAGTATAATCAGTTCCTCACAAACAGCTCAGTCCACAATCCGTTCATACACAGACATGTTGTTGGATAAGACATTGAACTCCAAGTCACCCACTTGCATGTCAGCTCTGTTTGAGTCAAACGGACAGGAATGTATGGAAAAGTATGGTGTTTTAAAATAAAAGAATGTGTCCTCTGTAATGAAAATACATAGAAGTTTCTATGGTGCCTTTTGTTCTAAAAAAGTCTACATTCTCTAAATTCAGGTAAACCTGCCAACGCGCATCAGAGCTTAGTATAAAAGTTGTCGGATCGAAGTCTTCACAGTTTCTTCTTACCACCTTTTCTGAACTTTATCAAGTTTTCTAATGAGATCATGGAAAAAACTGAGGGTAAGTTGACAGTGTCATTTCTTGGACTTTTCAGTCTTACTCAGTCCTACAGGGTTACACATTGGCTAGTTTACACAAGTCGTCAATACAGCCCTGAGGCCATCAGTACAAAGATTATGTTAATCTCATCAAATAAGCTGTTTTTATTTATTTTTGAAATGATCAATACTCAGTTGAGGCTGACTACATTTTTTATGTAAAGAAATAACGCTTTCTCCCTGGAGCGATTTTCCCATGACCCATGTTTTGTAATTTGACAGTAATTCTGATGATTCAGCCTGGAAAACCATCCTAAAAACAGCATCGCTTTAAACAGTAAACCGTTGTGAGCTCATACTTTAGTTTTATAGCTTTAATAAATTTTTCAGCTTACTTTTTACATTTTCTTATAGCACAGTTGTGGAAAAATTGGATGACACGAAGAGCTTGAAATTAAATAATACAGTTAATATGTTTTAGTTTGAAATTTAGTTTCAGAAAAAAGGTTTAAGGACAAATTCTATCAAAGTTTATAAGACGTTTTTGGGCTATAGCATGTTCATGTTAAAGAAATGGTTGGTTGTCATTCATCGAGGTACTTTGATGAGGGTCTTCTTTTATTAGAGTATGACCTTGGGTTAAAGGAACCACTTGCGACACCTCTGTAAAACAATCTAAGGTGAAAGATCCATGATGGATTTGAACACCCACAAAGCGTCTGTGGTGAAGTGGTTTCTCATCATGGTGGCAGTATTGCAAAATGCTGGGTGGAGGTGGGGTGATTGAGTATTCATGTGGGTCCAACGCATCGGTGGGGTTCAGTTCTGAGAGTTTAAAACAGGACAGGATTCATACTTAGGCTACAACCATGATTGTGACAAGATCCTAGAAACAATTTAGTGCAGACATGATATCAGTAGAATCCTGACATGATCTGAGTCAGCTGGGATGGATGAACAGGTCCATCTCGGCCGGAAAGGATAATCTGATGCTTCATTGATTTTCAATATTTTGTGTGATGCATTTCTCGGCCGCATGAGGAGGAGTCTTCGAATTGGGACGGCACTCGGCACGGGGCAGTGACGTATGCGGCCGACAAATGTGCTCTCATGAGGATGCAGCCCATGAATTAGGACAAAGCCTATGTCCAGCTGGTTGTGGAAGATGGCCACCCATCCTGAGCCTGGTTCTACTCGGGGATTCTTCCTGCTCAAAGAGAGTCATTCCTTTCCACAGCCGCCAATGTGCTGCTCAGGAAGGGAGACTGTCACAATCCGGCCACATTGTGGATCATGGAGAGAAAAGCAGATCATTGGGTGTGAAGGGAGGCCTAACTATCTGCAAATGAAACCAGAAGAGAAGCTGATAAAGATAAAATGTTTACTGACAAGACTCCATCAAAGAGCCCTCTGAATGTGTCGGACTGAAAGTGTCTGTAGATCTTTATTTTTACAACCGTATAATGGTGAAGTTTTATCAAATTTCAAATGCATTAAGTTTCAACAAGAGAAACAAAAACAAAAAGGTCTTAAACGTATGTAGCTCTCAGGGATTCAACACGAAATCCCCAAAACCTTTGGGTCCAAAAATACATTTAGACTATGAACACTTGTTTGCAAGGTAACTCAAATAAACAGGAAACATCTGAGTGAATTTATGAGACAATAAAGGAAGTGGAGTCAGCGTAGTAAAACAAAATGAATGCAATATAATTAAACATATAACAGAACAGCAGTGCCATCCTGTCAGTTGTTGCATTTTGAATTACGCATCAGGAGCTAACCAGAACTTTTCACACTCTGACAGCTGTGCTCTGTGTCTTTTTGACGCAGCTCATTTCCTCAGTGAGATTTGGCAGCAGAACGATTTTTCATCCGCAGGACCGAGGCTGAGCTCCAGTGATCAGGAGGATGTTTGATGCAGAGACTGAACTCAGGAAAGTCCAGAAAAAGCATTTCATTTTAGGTAAAACTGGAACAAAGTCAAACAATTTCAGCACCATATGGTGTACTGTGTAAATTTTATAACATGTAAAAGTAAATATATAAATTAAATGTGATTAAAATTTGAGTGGCCATTTCTTTGTTTAAAATCGATTGGGTGTGGTGGCCATCTTGAATTGGGTTGGATCCAAAAGTTGATCACTTGTAGATGTTCACTCAATGATGAAAGCTCCATTCAAGTGGTAAATTTAAATTTTGCTAACAGGCAGCTCGAATTCACTTCAAACAATATTTGGCAACATTTTAAACAAAGATCTTTGAAACCTTGGGGCAAAGTGGTGTAATGATCAACAAAGATAATTTAGTCGTTGAAAGCTCATTTTTTTATTCAGTGATATAAAATTCAGTTTGCACCAATAAACGAGAGGAGAATGAAGCTGACGAACATGTTGGAGTCAACCTAATCCAAGATGGCTGCCAAAGCCAGTTGTCTGTTGAAAACACAAGAATGATTAAAAGTCTGTCAGTTTGACAGATATTGAGCTAAAATCTGGTAACAGCCAAGATTCTTCAACAGATATTTCAAAACAGCATAAGAACTTGGTAAAATGCATTCCTTCAAATAAAATCTTTACTTTCACAAGTTTCAGATTTAGTTTTTTTTAAATTTTGTAAATAACCCCCCCCCAAAACGTTCGAAATATGTAATTAAAGATAAAACAAGAGCACCTTGTCCAAGAAGTAAAAAAAAAACAACTTCTTGATTGGTTAAACTTGAACTTCTGTGAACTCTAACCCTCTCTTTATACGCTTTGCACCGGCGCTTACTATTATGTTTTTTTAGACAGGCAGCTGTGCACTCAGACAGGCGTTACTTCAGCAGTTGATGCTGTTCTGCTTTTTATGCCAAATATTTCTCTCACTACTGGTTCTGTAGCAGATATTTGATGCAACATACAGCAAATGCTCGGTATTGTCATAGGGAAGAAACCTGCTTTACTCTGAAAGTCCACATATATTGTTTTGCATATATAAGACCATTTGAGGTTTAAGCACAAAATATGAGCAGTGGGTGATGCTGAAACAGTCACCTCTCCCACCCTTAGCCAATATTATTAATTAACCAAACAGTGTTTGGCTTTCATGCCTTGTGAATGCACAGCCTCTGCAGAGTTGTTGCCAGTAGAGGGAAAGCCGCTGTTTGTTAATCCTGTGGTAACAGCTGAATAATTTTGCCGATTCATAGTGAAGAATCTGCTGCTCTGGATTTCCCCAGCCTCCCCTTTTCTTTCAGAGTTGGGTGACTGCAGCAGATTTTCTTCACCTTAAATTGGGTCTACTGTTGGAGATCACAAGTGCTGGACTGGAACCCTGCATGTGTGAAGGAACAGCATGCTCCAGATCTGTCCTTGTTCACAGCTGGCCTCTTCGCTCACTGCAGGAAAAAGGAGTATTAATATCTAGACATTATGTAACTTAGAGAACTGCAGTCTGGAGGATGATGTTTGGCTCATACAAGTTCTTAGATGCAACTATCTTATTATCTGACCAGTATTTTTATGGTGTCAAAGGTATGTGGCTGTGAGAAAATAACGTCAGACACTTTGGTTACCATAGCTGGGGTCATGCAAGACCCCACAGTGGGCCATAAAACAAGTGATGGGTTTTAAGAAAATCGATATAAATGGTGTTAACTTTCAATAGCATTAAAGCCTTAACCGTTTTTCTCTATGTCTCTTGAATGGGTTGTTCCGAACTGTAGTTTCCCTTCATGGGATCAATAAAGTATCATTCATTCATTCATTCATTCATTCATTCATTCATTCATTCATTCATAGTAGTGATGTGTGAATGGGTCAATGATGGCACAGATTAGCGTTTGTGTATCCTGATTGGATAGAAAGGCGCTATATACAGTAAGTCTTTTTACCATTACTTTCTGTTTTGACTCATATAAAAAGTTTTCAAAACATGCCAACATACTGGGACAACTCCAAACTATTGTGAGAGAAGCCTAAGGGCCTACAATTGTCGTGTCACTTTGGAGTTTCTGTGTCTCTCACTGCTTCGATGCCCAAGTTGGGATCTGTTTTAAGAAGCAGACGTCACATCAGCTATCTATAGACTCGCCACAGACGATTCTGCCCATAACCACATTTCACTAATATTGCGTGCTGTTTTCTCACATGCACAGTCTGTGAAATTATCTGCAGCAGCCTCGACTTATGGTGTGAAGTTCTCTTCAGCCTTGTGGCTGCCCCCCCCACCAGCGTTGTAGCTGAACTCTGCACTGGGGACAATGATGACATAGATGTCTAGAGAACCTCATCAACGTCAGAGCTCCTATGAAAAGGAACCCCACCACACTGGCTCTTTCCCATTAATGGCACACACAGGGGGACTGTTAGTCTCAGTACCAGTCACACAACATTTTCCACTTTGCTCTGTCAGCCTGCCGATAGCAACTGCCTTCCTCTTTTGCTCGCAGCACTCATTTGCATGAGGAAAATGATCCGTAGCTGCTCAAGCTAAAAAAAAAGGACTTTCTCTTAAAGTTATATGATTTATCACAAACAAACAGTAGGCTCAGCCTGCCTTTTGCTATGAGACATAAAATAGGAATGATTTGAAACTCAGACTGGTTTTAATAGAGTGGATGCAGCAGCAGACAAGCAGAGAAAACAGCTGCTGCTGCCGTTGACTTTGTCTCAAGGAGATGTTGGTGTCTGGAGTCTCCCCAGTCTGGAGCAGCTGTACCTGACAAGCACCCCAAGTGCCAACTCATACCTACCATTAATAAACCAATCCCCTTTTCTCTCCTTCATCAGCTCCTTGTTTTGTTTTTTTTCTCTCCTTCTTCGGAGGTGGAAGCTTCACACATCTGTGACAAAGTCATCATTTCACCGTCTGGCACAGCAGGACGCCACGCTGCCTGTCGGCCTCGAGACGAGAGGGGAAATGTTTCACGTCGGGGGAGTCTGAGTTAATGTGCTCTTTCTATCCGCTCAGGATTTTTAATTATAATTCTCAAATCTTATTTTAATAGCTGTTGGTAACAGGAAAAGAGACACTTTTAGAGCATCAGAAAGATTTATGCAGCATACTTCGTGTCTGAATAATTTCCCCACTCTAAATAAATGGAAATATTAAACAGAACTCATCTGTTTTGCACCATTTCACCTCTAAAGAGCCGAGAAGGAAATTCATTCAGCTTTTATTTCATTTTAAACTACTTTAATGTTTCCAGTAAAAAACATTGCAAACATTTTTTATGCTTCGTTGAAGAGAACTCTTTGTTATAAGATGCAAACAGCAGACAGATTTCAGTCATTATTTAACATTTATGGAACTACTTGTTTCCATTTTCCTTCTTTTGTGTCTGTTTTTTGTGTTCACACTTTCTATAGTCATTGGGCACGTACTTCCACTTTTAGAGTGACTTCCTGTTGAAATGAACGGGCCTTGTGTTTTCTCGACACGCTGTTCAGCGCCCTTCCCCTCAAACAACCTGACAGAGTAAATAATTTATTTTTTATTTCCAGAATAACAAATATTTAAAGTTTTCAAAGAAACTAAAATCAATTTTGTCAAGTTTTGGTTGCAGTAAAGGATGCAAACCTCACCGGGACTCAATAATAAAGAGAACCAAAACAAAAATCTATCTGGGCGAAAGAAAAAGCAAAATACGAAGGACCAAAAACTCTTGTAGAGTATAACAGAAGACCACAGGGAAAGGACCAGACAGGAAAACAAAACAAAATGACTGAATAAAGAGTGAGTGAGAACTGGGAAAATAAGTGGATGAGGTAAGTGGAAGCAGCTGATAATGAAAACAAAGACCAGGTGCTATGAAGAGGAGCACGTCTTTGAAGCAGGACTGACTGTAGTAACACTGGGAGACACAGAGGAAATAAATGAATATACAGTCAAAAAAAAAAGCACAAAACTCAATCACCAAACACAAAAAATACATTTAAACAACAATAAACCAAACCCAAAACCAACAGATTGTGACAATCTTTTATTGAGAAAAGTTAACATTTGCTGTTTTGATCAGATCTTAAAATTTATATTATAAAAAAATCCTACGCTTTTGTTTAAATCACGTGTTGTTGATTCAGATCAACACGTGTGAAACAGAGTTATAGACTTTTAATGTCGGCCAAGCTTGGTTAGCTGTGGTGGCCATCTTGAATTCTGTTGACTCAAAACTACTAACACAATAAAGTTTAGCTAAATATCTGCAAAAATAATTATATATATATATATATATATATATATATATATTCATTAATGTGTTCGCTAATATGGCTGTGGTGGTCATATTCAATTGGGTTACCAAAAATAAAAAATGATTTCATTGTAGATGTACACCTATTGATTACCTTCTGAAAGATTTGTAAAGAAAGTCTATCAAATGGTTCAAGAGATATATTACTAACAAACAGACACAGCTGACTACAATAGTTACGTTTTAAAAGCAGATTTTAAGTGACACCACTACTGCAAATTTGACCTAAATCTCAGTAAAATTGACTGCGCTGTAGCCAGTTTTATGTTTGCTGAGGTCTCTTAGCCATGGCGGCCATCTTCAATTAGATTGACCCTAAAAGGTTTTTAGTTGTAGAAATCTATCCAGTGATTACTTTTTAATTTATTTTTTAATTTATTCTTTATTTATACAGGAAAATCTCTTGAGACTCATTGTCTCATTTATAAAAGAGACCTGTTTAAAGGGTTTAAAGGGTTATATTAAAATTCACCCAGAGTTCATTACATATTTTTCAAACAGCCAAACACAAAATCACAGGGTTTTGCCTTTGGGTAAATTCCGCACAGGCAGAAGGGGAAAAACACAAACTCTGCAGAGAAGTGCCTGCATAGATTTGAACCAGTCACCTTTGTGTTGTGAGGTCACCATGGTAACCACCACTGTCCTGTGCAGCTGCTGTAAAGCTGATCTGCTCACTGAATGACATTTTCTCAGATCAGGAAAACTTGGTCTATTATTGTGGAATATTTTGATGATGACATCAGTTGCAATTAACCCAGATTCTTCTCACTCTGCCGTGTTTATTACCGTTGTTGTTGAGTTTGTTTTATCTTGCTGCTCACATCTCTCACTTACATTTGATTGGTCAAATGTCGTATATAAAGTTCATGCCAACAATTTATTATTTAAATGCTTTTCAAGTATCCACAATATTGAGATTTTTTCTTCCGTATGTTTTTCGGCTCGTGTGTCATTCCACAATTTTTGTGCTATTTCAACAATTTATAACTCTATCAAGACATTTCGGCTTTGACTTTTGGTACTTCAGCATTTTATACTTTTTGAGATATTTAGCTTTTGTCTAACATGTTTTTTTCATTAAAACTGAAAGAAACTGTCTTCAACCTTCTTAAAACCTTTTTGAATATTCATAAATCTTTACTGTCAAACTTTTCTGCTGTTCGTCTTCTAATCTCAATGTTTTTTGTGCTCCTTTCAGCTTCTTTCTGCTACTTGAACCTTTTCATGCTTCTGTCAGCTGCTTTCTGCAAGTTTCAACTGTTTCTCTTCAGTTAATGTCACCTTTTTGTGACAATTTTAGCTTTTTTCTGCTTAATTCAGCAAACGCGCTTTTTCTGGGGTTTTTTGTGATAATTTCAGCTACTTTTTTAAAGCTATATTTAGGTTAGTTTCATCTTTTTTAGCTATTCAGCAAAAATCTTTCAGCATTTAGCATTCTTGCTGCATTTTCACTGGAAATGCAAATTTTCTATTTGCAATTACATTATCCTGCCAACATATTGTGCAATGACATAAACCTGTTCACTTATTGCAGCACAACTATTTCCTGATGCCAAAAGGTGTGATAATATTTCTCCCAACATCTCTGCGTGTTTCTGTCAGGAAAAGATATGCATCACAAACCACTGGGTAATTATAATGAAACTTGTCAGTTTTACAGATAATCTGGCGTGGCAGTAGCTGAGAGTCTTTCATCCAGGCATCCCCAGGAAAGTTTAGTCCAGGGTGATGGAAGCAAGGCTCCGACTGATCATTGAACCTCAGATTCAGAAGGAGCGATGTGGGTCCTGAGGCATTCTGTGGGAGTTGCTGCAGGAGTGTGAGATGCTAGGGTTGCTTTTAAGGGCCACCTGGTCCACGTATAACCAACACAGGAACTGTGGCCACATTCTTGACACCAAAATGGAGCTGGCTCTCAGTACGGGTTGAACTCTTTACGGACAGGAGTGTTTCTGGTTTGGGAACCTCAGGGTCTTTTTTCTGCTTTATGTGAATGTCTTGTTTTTTTTAATTTTAGTTATTTTTTGGCATCATTGGGCCAAGACCTTCAGTGTGCACAGAGGAGGTTCACAGCCTATTATACAGTAGCTGGGATGAGAATCAGCTCCTCGAAGTCTGAGCAGGGGTGGAGCTAGATTTTTTTGCAGAGGGTGGCACAAAGGTGGCAAAGGTGTTATTTAGGGGGGGCACGTATAAAAAAGAAAATTACCTTGGATTTAAAAATTCAAGATGGCCACCGCAGCCTATTTCAAATTACTCCAGTTCAACTGTTTTTAGATATACTGAGCTGAAATTTGTCAAGAATGATTGTTAGCCCCAGTTTAAGCTAACTGCTAATACAAATTTTACACAGGGCTATAATTCAGCCATTAAATTCACAGAAGAAAATTAATATAGCAGTAGCCAAGAATAATTAACAAAATCTGAATACAAATACTAAATCCAAGATGGTCACCACAGCTAATTTTAAATGGCTACAATTTTACTATTTTTATACATACTGAGCTGAAGATTTTCCTTCACACACTAATAGGTTCTCTCTACACCAGATAACACATTCTTGACAAATATTTACTCTGTTTTTTCCCCAAACTTACCATTTTTCATTGCCACCTTCGATCCCCACCCCCACCTGGGGTGGCCAGTCAGGTGCCAACCCTCTGCCTCCGCCCCAGAGTCTGAAGCCATGGTTCTCAAGTAGAAAAAGGTGGAGAGCCCCCACTGGGTCAGGGGGAGTCTTTGCCTCACGTGGAGGAGTTCAAGTACTTGGGTGTTTTGTTCATAAGTGACTTTAAAGTTGGATGCCACAACCAACTGAGAGTTGGAAACACAAAGATAACTCATATTTTACAGATATTGAGCTAGAATTTGGCATGGTGATAGATAAGAGTCAGTTCATACTCTGAGAACTAACAAATCTCAAAAGGTCTCAAATTAGACACATTACGTCATTGACAAAGTTTGACCAAAATGGGTTAAACTCCATCCCGTCTTGTTTTGCATTATCTGCTCAAAACAACATTTTATTTTGGATTGCACACACATGGTTAGCATCATCATCATCAGCTCATCCAGGCAGGCAGAGTGTTTGCTACTCTGTCATTTCAGACAGGATGAGTCACTGTGTGATGACGGGACTCATCCTATCAGTCAGTCCATCTGTGGAGGAATCAAACGTGACACATGAAGCAATTACCGGAGCCGATGATGATGTGAGCTAATAGGCAGCTCGTTGAAGGCCCAAGCTAGACAATTTGTGCTACACACATAAAACTAAAGCAGAATCTGAAGGTCAAGCAAAAGAGATTTCACTTGATAACTTGGAGACCAAACATCACTTCAAAAGACCAGACTATACCTTTAAATCACATCATAATACGGAATTTTGTATGATGTTAAAGTTCTTTATTAGACATTTCTCAGTTTCTGCGCATGATGAGCAGTTTTCTGAAATATTTTAATGATTTGAAGTCATCAAAGCAACACCTGAGTGCCTCACCAGTATTTAGCTCTATTTTTACACTGATTTTGATCAAAGCTTGAAAAAAAAAAAATTTATGCTAAATCTTCCAAATATTGTTTATAACTCTCAGCTAATAAGTCAAATTTGAGCTCAAAATCTGTAAAATTGACAGATTTTGAGCCATTTTTATGTTTTAAATTGGGATCTGTGTGTTGTTCAGTTTCTTAGTGCCTTGATTTTATTTTTCAGACAATTCCTTTCTTTGGTTATGTGTTCTGGTATTCTCTGAGTTTTCAGTTTCTCCTGTCTGGCTCCGCCTACACTAACCTGATCTTCATATCTCTCCCCAGGTAAATGGTAAATGGTAAATGGCCTGAACTTATATAGCGCTTTATAAGTCCTTCCGGACCCCCAAAGCGCTTTACACTACAGTCACTCACCCAGTCACACACAGGTGTTTCTTATTGTCTGCTCGTTAGTGTTTCTTCATGTTCTGTCTTATTATTAATAGTAGTATTATCCTTCACTTTTAAAATGTGTTTATTTTGTTATGTTTAATCATGAATTCAGAGTTTATGCAACAATCACAACTTCTTTTCTGTATATTGAAGTTTAGGGTTGGCATTAATCAGGAACATTCAATTTCTCAGACAAAACTCTACAGGAAATGATCAAGTCGATCTGTTTGACTTGGAACTTGAATGTTCATCCAAGCAGTGATGGTTCCAGCATGAATGACGACATTGGTAGGCCCACTTTCTGAGTACAAACAGAATGTACTGTTGGTCAAATAAATATCTACTCTCCGAGCTGCAGCAATCCCTAAAGAACAGTCTGCTTTATCAGTGTGCTATGAGTTAAAGATGAACAGAGCGAGGAAAATATAGACACCAAAAGACATATTTCGGTTATATACAGAGAAAAGAGCAGGTTGTTCTATTTGAACCTGCTCACAGAATCATTTATAATCATCTTGTCTTGAATCCTGTTTGTTGAAACCTATCATACTCCGAATATAAAAGTCACTATCAAATACACAACTGAACATTTGATTTTACAATTTTAAATTAAAGCCATTTTACTCTCAGAGACTATAGAAATAATTTAGAAAATCTAATTTCTTGAGTTTATTAGAAAACACAAGTGAAGTCAAATACGAGAAAGATCATAAAATTCACTTGAACTTTAAAGTGCTAATAACAAATCTGAGACCACATATTTACACACTTTCATAGCTAAATCCTCCTGGTGCTCTAAATCAACAGTATAACAGGTTCAGCCACTGATAAATATCCTGTAAAGGTGATGGAAACCTCAGATCTCTGGATTTGCTCTCCAGTGTGTCTTCAGTTTCTGTAATGCTATTAAAAGCAGAGATGACCTACCTTTCATTTGCTTTACAGCTCTCTGGCATGAAATGGAGATTTCTGGTGTGACTCGTTTTCAACATCAGTAAACTGCAGTAAGAAAAGCGTCCAGCTTGTGTTAAGACTTCAGAGATTCAGTGGACTGACCCGACATGAAAGCTGCTGCCATAAATGTCTAAACAGAACATCTGACGACGAGCTCACATGTGAACTTTAAAGGTGGTCAGTCTTGATGCCCTCCTTCCAAAAATGACCTCACAATTAGTTTGTATTTTCACAACTTCTAATGAAAATTGAAAGGACACTAATGCAGCTGCTGCTGCAACGAATATCAGCTTTGTGTTAAAAAAAACAATAGTTATTATTGTGAATGTAGAGTCAGCATTCACATCATAGGCGTCTCAACAATAGTAAGTGAAGGGGACATGCCCCCCCCCCCTTTAAAATAATTCTGACGCCCATGATTCACACTACTGTTTTTAAAGCTGCTTCTGTGCTTTATTTTTAAATCAAACTACTTCCTTATACTTTGTATTATTTAAATCATTCATGTATCAGGAATAATGTTAGAACTTTTATATTTTTTGTAGTATTTGCCGTTATTTATGAAAATTTTCTCCACAGGAATACATAAAGAGCTATTCATTTTCTTCAGCTGTGCTCTTGTGCTTTTTGTGTCCATTTAGCTTTCAGATTCTGCCCAGCTAATTTTAGCTTTAAGCAAGTGTTAAGACACTTTTAGCTAATTTTAAATTTAAGTTATAATGTTGCTCATTTTAGCCTTTGAAAACACTTTTGTTCATTTTCATTTTAAGCTTTAATTTTGCTATCGGCTTTAAGCTATTTTGTTTTTGCTAATTTTTGCTTTAAGTTGGCCTGGCTCTTGCCTCTTTACTTGGTGGTTTGACAACAAGATAAACTTTAATCTCACAGTTATTGACTAACAAGTACAAAATAATTGTCTGAGGTCTAACCCAGTGTTATTGTCTAAACCCAATCAGAAAATGATCCAATCTTTTTAATTTGAAAAATTTCTTACTTGTTGTTTAAGTCTGGTAAAAAAGCAGCACCTTTTTCTATGCTTTGTTCTACGGCTATAGAGAAGTGATTTCTTGCTGGAGACGTGGACTCTGTTGAAGTTTAAAACAATTGGATCTGATTTTACCCAATCGCTAACGTTTGGCGTATGTAGTGCGTCAGCTAAGCTAAGCTAAGAAGCTAACCGGAAATTGCATACGCTGTAAACAACCATCCCCTACTGGGAAAAGAGAAGTACAGAGTCAAACGACATGGCTGTAAATGAGTGCTGCAGGCTTTGTGAGACAAATTTAATTAAATTTGGAAGCCTTGTCAACATGGACTGGCTTCATTCACTTCCTCCGCTGCCATTGCTAAACTACAGGCAGACTAAAACAGCACAGAGAATCAGCATCATCTTGTGAATGATGATGGTGATCTTCCTGATCGGCCCGGTTGAAATTCTACCAGAGAAATCTTTGTCTGTGGGAGAAATCCCAGACGGAGCAGCGAAGGGAAACTAGAGTTGAGCGGAACTGTGTAGGAAGGCAAGGGCCAGGCTACGTTTGATTATGAAGTGTAGGAAAACTGATAATCAAAAAACAGAAGCAACGATTTAATTAAATAATTTATCTTCATTATATCTAATTCTACTCTAATATTTGTCTCTTGACTCCTCTAATTACCTCTCCACACTAATCGCCCTCAGTGACAGATGAAATCAAGTGTCAGGCCGTTCTTTTCCCCCCAAAGACCTTTTATGTAAATTAGTAATGAATACTCCTTTTCACATCATAACACACGGAACAATACAACAACGGAGGCTGTCACTTCCTGTCAAACTGCTCCAATTACCGTTCAGCGCTTTGGGAAATCGGAGGAGAGCAAACTAAGAAATTCAGGTGCCAAATGTAATAATGTGAAATCCAAGTAAAGGATGTTACTGGAGGCTGCAGACTATACACCAACATCAGATACTGTATGTTAAAAGTATTTAGAGTTTTACATGGTTTGCTCTCCACTTTATACCTGCATGCCAATCAGGTTTAAGCAATATAGGATGTCTTTCAATCTTATTGACATTCAGGTGGATAGTATTTGCAACTAGAAAAGCTTTTGTGTCCAAGTGTTCTGCACATACTTACACGCACAAATCTAATTCAATAACAATTAAAAATACACGCTAAGCATACTTAAACAGTGTAACCAAAACTCATGATCCACTTTAAATAGAAAGATTTCTCTTCAGAACAAGAACAAAGCAGGATATAGTGTTAGCTATGGTAGCAAGCTGGCAATAGTAGTATCTGATGTTGAGGTTTACTGGTGTTAATTGTCATCTTCACTGTTAGATTCACAATTTATCCAGATCTGTTGTTGTCACAGTTGTAGAATGTAGGACCTGTGGACGCAAACTGAAACAAGGAGCTTGAGAAAATAAAACTTTTAATCAAATAAATCAAAATACTGACATGATAGCAACATTTTACAGGAACTAATGATGGGGCACAAGGAGGAGGGAGGAAAAACCGGACAATGCAGCTGAGACTAAAGGGAACATCTTACAACATTGCATGAAATTGCACACAACGCAGATTACAAGAGATGCTTTTCTGATGACACCTCTGTTCAAAATATATTCTAAGACAGTGTAAGAACAAGTGAAGAGTTTAATGCACATAGATGTTTTAAATCTCTGGTCTGTACCTTTGTAAAAGGCAGCTCTACAACCTTACAAAACCAGACCCAATTTCATCCTCTTTACTCAAGTCAGTGGTTCAAGATGTAACTGAATTTTTGACCTGAACTAAGCTAAAATAAGATATGAAATTATTGCCTGCACAGAAGGTGTTAAGAATATGTGGCAGGAATAAACCCAAGGCGCAGGCAGGTTCAAAAAACAAAAACAAAGTATTTAATAGCAACCAAAAACAGCTGAAAAGCAGCTAAAAAAAACTCACCTGAGTAGTCTTGGCTAGGTACAAGGCTTGGCATGAACACATAAACACATCCAACAGGCTGTGGGGAAACAGCACAATGAACCAACACTGAGGTCACACCATGGCTTTATGAACATGAGAAATGTGTTTTTATTAGAATCATGACTTCGTTTCAGCTCATTTGCTCACATTTTCTATGTTTCTTTAGCAAATCTCCGTTGTTTGACTCACTTTTAATATTTGAAAACACAAGACAGGAGTCAGAATAAAACTGCATACAAATCAGGTTTCACGCAGGACACAAGCTGTAAAATATAATCCCACCTTCCAGATGAGGTCCTTTCAGGCCGACCCTGAAACGACATGAGGACAGTCATAAAAACGCTCCACGCTGGAACAATGATGTCATTTCCAGTTTTAGGGAAATCATAAACTTGTACAAACATTTTTTTTAAATAAACAGTGAAAATGTGGATGTCAGTGAAAAGCCCTCATTATGAGCTGATAAGATTTTACTGCACCTGTCAGAGCAAGAACACAGGATTTACTGTAGATCATAAACAGGCTGGAGTTTATTACCAAAGCTGTCCCTAATTAATTTACTTTTTATTATTCTTTTGTTCAAACCTCCTGAAATATACAAACATAAAACAACACAACACATTTAAAAGGACTGGTTCACATGAAATATTCTGATTTCCACATCTATAAATCTAAAATGTGTGTTTTGGGTCCAGGGTCAGAATAACAGTCCTCTAAATGAGACCACTCAGTCAGGAAATCCTCCAGGTTCTCATGACCTGCGGAAGGTCCTCACATGAAAACTAAATCTATCAATCAAGGTGGGGAGAGGACCCCTGCAGGGTTTTTACAGTTCTTTAATGCCAACAATCATTCAGTCATTTATTCAAGTTTCCCAAGAAAAACAAATTCCCAGGTGTGGAAATGAAGACGTGTGAAATGTTCAGTGTTCATGAGGACTAGAAGAAGGAGAAACAGGTGTCAGATCACTGAGAATGCTGGAATAAAATCTGAATCTTTTATTTGTGTGTTTGACCTTATAGTTACTTCACTCTTTTTTTGTATATTTTTTTATCAAATATAGATACTTTCTGAGTAAAGCTGCCATCAAAATGAACCATCTCACTGAATGATTCTTGTGTTTCTCCTTCCTAATCTTTGACACGTCTGAACTTTGAACCTCTAAATGCAACAATATTCATAGGAAGTGGTAAATATATCACTCGGGAACAAATATGTTGGGGTTAAAAATGTTGACAGAATTACATGTATCAACACTGTAAACTAGGTGCACTGAGAACAAAAGGTGCATTAAAATTTTTTTCTCTAATGTTTGTTTATTTTAGGATTATTAAACTGATTAATAATGGTATTTGTACAATTTCCAAATTCTACTTTAATAAAAGGAAATGGAGACAACGACAAATAAATTATCACAACATAAAATAAGAAATGTGTGTAATTAGCTTGTTTATGAAACGCATAGAAGAATTTCATTTTCCTGAAATGAAGACCCCTCCCTGGGCTGCCACCTTGTCGTGGTGGAGAGGTTTGAGTGTCCCAATGATCCTAGGAGCTATTTTGTCAGGGGCTTCATGACCCCGGTAGGGTCACCCAAGGCGAACAAGTCCTAAATGAGGGATCAGACAAAATGCTGCCCAAAGACCCCTCATAATGACTAACATGATTAGACTCAGTGTTCCCTCGCCCAGACGTGGGTCACCACACTCTGGAGCCAGGCCTGGAGGTGGGGCATGCTGGACATAGCCTGGTGGCCAAGCTTTTGCCCATAGAGCCCAGCTGGCACATCCTGAAAAGAAGACATGGGTCCCCATTCCCATTGGCTCACCACTTGTGGGAGGGGCCGTAAGGGTTGGAGCAATGTGTTGGGCAGTGATCGAAGGCGAGGACCTTCGCAGTCTGATCCTCGGCTACAGAAGCTGGCTCTAGGGACATTCTGGCTAGATATAGTTGGACTCACCTCGACGCACCGCTCTGGAACCAGTCTCCTCCAGAGGGGTTGGACATTCTTTCACTCTAGAGTTGCTCCTGCTGAGATGAGCCGAGCAGGAGTGGGCATACTTATTGCCCCCAGTCTTGGCGCCTGTATGTTGGGGATCACCCCAGTGAATGAGAGGGTGGCCTCCCTCTGCCTACTTGTGGGGGAACAGATTCTGAATGTTGTTTGTGCCTATACGCCTAACAGCAGTTCTGTGCTAGTCATGGATTGTCCATAACAAGCACCATGTTCAAACATAAGGGTGTCCATATGTGCTCTTGGCACCAGGACCCCTTAAGCAGCAGTTTGATTATCAACTTTTTTGTCATCTCATCTGATCTGAGGACGTATGTCTTTGACACTATGGTGAAGAGAGGGGCGGAGCTGTCAACTAACCCCTACCTGGTGGCTGAGGAAGCTACCCAGAGCTGTGGCTGGAAGGTTGCTGGTGCCTGTCGTGGCGGCAACCCTTGAACCCGCTGGTGAACACCGGTGGTGAGGAATGCTGTCAGGCTGAAGGAGTTCTTTCAGGTCTTTTTGACTTTTGGGAGCCCAGAAGCAGCTGATGGGTACTGGCAGTCCATGTGGACTGCGGCTCGGGTGATCGCTGAGGCAAAAGTCAAATGTTTTGGTTTTAAATGTAGTGATTCTTATTGTTCTCATAAAGTTTTTTATGTGTTATAAAGTATAAAACCTACATCCTAGACTGTATAATTCTGAGATCAACAGACAATAAAATACAAATCCTCTGTTTATGAGCCGAGGAAGAAAAGCAGGAAGAACATCAAGCTACAATAAACTGTAGGTAATTTAGTTACATGTTGCATGAATTGTTTCTGAGAAAATATTGGAAAGTTAAAGTTTTGACTAAATCCTCTTTTTTTCTGCCTCTGGGTTCCAGATCTTCTGTAACCTCTGGCTGCAGAGATGCTGTGATGATGCTTCGCTCTCTTTTTAGGGCTGGAAGGAAAATCCTGTTTCTTGTCTGCAAACTAACATTCCTCTGGGTTATTTATTCAGGAATGTTAATGCGGCCCTGTGGCCTCTGACACAGGCTCCTATGGGTTTTTCTATCAAGGACTGGATCAGAACCCTGAACAAGCTCCACTGCTGCTGTCATCAGTTCAAACAACAGAGTCTGATGATTGATCAACACCTTACTGATGTCAAACATTCACTCGGCTATGTTAAAGCTGGAATAAACAGTTTGCATGAACTCAGTTTGTGTCTCACTGTATGTAAATGTTGAATTTAAGTCTTCCAGCATCTTTGTTTAAATTCAAGGTTTGACTAACACATCACAGTCTTATATATACTGTGAAGCCCCATTACCTTTCCACAGTCCTGTAATACTGCAGGTATGTAAAGGGAAACAGATGCCAAAAGACCAAGATCAGCAATAAAATATATGTGTAGCTGGAGTTATCAACTACCAACCTGTAGAAAAATTGCGATAATCCAAAATGGAATGTTTGAATAACTGCAGGAATCCACTGGATTTCTCTCAAAAGCTTTATTCTTGTTTCTGACTCCAATCAGTTTAGCAGTACACACGCAGGCCCCAGGCCTCAGTGACCTTCAGCCAAAACAAAAACATCCCAGTCCGTCCAGACTGGATCTGCACAGAGACTCTACAAGAACTCCCTTCCACTACTAAAAAAACATAACCTTATAAAACCATCCAATCATTCATCCATCCATCCATTCATTCAACCAATCAACCAACCAACCACCCATCCATCCATCCATCCATCCATACAACCAATCAACCAACCAACCAACCAACCAACCATCCATCCATTCATCCATTCATCAAACCATCCATCAAACCATCCAACCATTCATCCATCCATCCATTCATTCAACCAATCAACCAACCAACCACTCATCCATCCATCCATCCAACCATCCAACCATTCAACCAACCATCCATCCATCCATCCATCCATCCATCCATCCATCCATCCATCCAACATATCAACCAACCACCCATCCATCCATCCATCCATCCATTCATCAAACCATCCATCAAACCATCCAACCATCCATCCATTCATCCATCCATCTATTCATTCAATCAATCAACCATCCATCCATCCATCCATCCATCCAATCAACCAACCAACCAACCACCCATCCATCCATCCATCCAACCATCCATCCATTCATCAAACCATCCATCCATCCATCCATCCATCAAACCATCCAACCATCCATCCAATTATTCAACCAACCAACCACCCATCCATCCAACCAATCAACCAACCAACCAACCATCCATCCATCCATTCATCAATCTATCCATCCATCCATCTGAAGAAAATTTTGTAATTGAACAACTGAATGTTTGAAGTGATCAAGTTATGAATCGACAGTCAGAAATTCTGAAGGATTTCATTCAGTTACTGAATGCAGTTCAGAATCTCAACATGGATGTCTTCATCAGTGGACCGATCCCTACAGCCAGAGGGGCTGAGAGATTCAGTAGACTGTTTGCTTTTCATAACTTTTTGGAAAAGTTCTGTGCTGACCACTCTGTGAGATATGTGGACAACTTTGATCTCTTTTGGGAGAGAAGACATCTGTTCAAGTCTGATGGACTGACTTTGAATCAATCTGGAGCTGAGCTGTTAGTTTCAAACATGAAGTATTTCCTGAACCAAGTTCCAGCTGGAAACAACAGGAGAGGGATCAGCTGATGTCTGAGGCTGCAGGACAGCTGGAGCAAACTGAGATTTCGATGGAACACGACATACAGATGGCTGATAAAGAGACGGCTGCAGAATCAGAACCACAGAGAGAGAAGTTACTTTAAGCTGCAGAACCTGAAGAACAACTGATTCAGCATCACAAACAGAGGAACCCAAACCATCAACTGAGAACAGAGGATGGGATGAAAATGAGAATCCTGTTGAATGAGAAAAGGAGCTTTTGGATTATCACACAAAGCTACAGAACCTTTGGAAGAATAAGAAAAGGAAACGGACAGAAAAGAAGAAACAAGAGTGTAAAGTGAGCATAATGAGTCTTAATTCTGTGGAAGGAGAGGAGGAGTTACAAGAGTGGAAAAAGTTACAAGAGTGGTTACTCTGATGATGAACATTTTTATGTCTGGGAGGAATAAAAAAAATTGGGGGGTTGAGAAATGTTTAGAAATATTCTGATGTGATAAATACATAAAATTTCCTTATAGTTTTATTTTGTAAAAAAAAATTTGTAATTGATCAACTGAATGTTTGATGCATTATTGTATTATGTACTTCTGATCATTGCAGCAGTAAGTTAAAACCAGACAGAGTTGGTCTTTGTGTTATCAATGTTCTTTCTGTCTATAAACAAAAGTTAGCTTTGTTCTACATCTGACATAAAAGGTACCACCTTCAGGGGTGTAACCAGGAAGAGACTGAAGAGGTTATAATGTTAAAGTTTTTAGTAGTTGAGAGTTTTTTTGCAGCGTCTCTGTTCAGATCCAGTCTGGACAGATTTGGATGTGTACTGCTGAAACTGATTGGAGTCAGAGACGAGAATAAAGGTTTTCAGAGTAAATCCAGTGGATTCCTGCATTTATTCAGACATACCATTTTGAACATCCGTCCGTCCGTCCGTTTTCTTCCGCTTATCCGGGGTCGGGTCGCGGGGGCAGGAGCCTAAGCAGAGAGACCCAGACTTCCCTCTCCCCAGCCACTTGGGCCAGCTCATCTGGGGGAATCCCAAGGCGCTC
>JARVJO010000082.1:20588359-20604412 GCA_031762555.1 Cynodonichthys magdalenae | reverse complement strand
AACTGTCATTATCTTCCCCTTTTCAGGATAACACTTCTCCCACTCCACATTGTAAATAAATTGATTTCAACTTTTATCTCAGTCTCTGAGTCATTGTTTGGTTTGCCTGACATTGGGTATTCTCCTTGCTTAAAATCCTAACACTAGAAGGCAGACATTTAGAGTAGGATTATACATTTCATTTTATTAAACACATTTATTGTAAGTACAAAGCTTTCTCTTGACTTTGACATTTTTCTATATTCATACATTTCACTTAATTTCAGTTTTAGATAAAAAAATTACATTTTACTCAAGTATTTGACCACCATCAGGGCTGGGCAAAGTCATTTTGGTTTAAATCTCACTGCCAATTTACATACATTTACAGAACAAATAAAATAACTTTGTTTTTTGATATTATTTTAATAAAATATAAGGATTAACAATATAATTAATTTGAAACAGTATACCAGAATCTACCTCATACCTGCCAACATCTGCTGACATCATGAGGAACACCTGTTCATGTTAACCAGCAGGTGTGGAGTGAAATCCAGGGGGAAATGTAAACGGTGGAAAGTGGCAGGACAGACCTAAGGCTGACAGTGAGATGTTGATGTTCAGTTTTGGCTTTTTGTAGACAATGTTTTCAAAGAGGAGCTCCGTGGCAACCCAGAAGGCAGGAAGTAGACAGCTTCTCGAGGTTCTAGGGACTGTCTTGTCTGTGTCCAAATGAAACAAGGGTTGTGTTTGTATCGTTAGTACAAAGTCAGACTCTTTGGACTCTAACAGGGCTGCCACCTGTCAGTGATCCTGTTTTTGATGCTCATGCAGCCTAGATGTGACTCAGGTGCTCTAAGTCTTAGGTCAAGTTTCTAAACTAGAAAAACAGGAGAATGGTTCCTTTGCACTAATGGTGATTTGTCACAAGTGATGGCTGGATCGAGCAGGAAACAAACCAGTGGATGGAGGCTTTATCTGTATGCTTCACCTCATGAAGTACGGATTATGACTGTAAGAACAAGATCTCAGATACAAACAGCAAAAAATGTACTTCCTTTGTCTGGGAACGTGATGTTGGCACTGATTTTGCAGAACATTTCTCTTATTTCTTGTAGGTCCTCTTTGGTTGTAAGTGGTGACTTCAGTTTACTAATTCAAGCTCATAATCTGAGATATGCTCACAATGCTTTTACAACATTTTTGTCCATGACAGCAAAAAATAGTCCACCGTCAACCTGGCATGAGAGATAAGGGGAGGAGCTTGAAGTGGAGATGGTACTTTCCTGCGTTGAGTGGAACTGAAGCAGTCCTGTCAATTTTTTAGGGTGTCTCTAGTCGCCTCCCTATAAAGCAGTGGTTCCCAACTCTGGTCCTCGAGGTCCACTATCCTGAAGGTTTTAGTTGTTTCCCTGGTCTTCAGCAGGTTTTGAGAGTCTTCAGAATCCTGTTAATCACTCATTCATGCAATTCAGGGGTGTCAAAGCAGGGAACCATCTAAAACACACAAAATAGCGGGCCTCAAGAACCAGGTTTTGAGACTCACTGCTCTAGAGGATATTTTGGATATGTCCTACTGGGAGGAGACTTTCCAGGCCAGAGAGGATAAATATATGATCCCTCCATTAAGTCTTCCCTGAACACGTTGGGATCTCCCAGGAGGAGCTGGAGGACATTGCTGGGAGGAAAGAAAGGAACAAAGCGAAACTCCCTATCCTCACCTGTGGCCACAAACTTTGTGTAGTGACAGAAAAAACAAGATAGTGGATATAGGTGGTTGAAATAAATTTTCTCCCTTAAGGCTGAGTTATGGTCACGCTTTTGGGTACTTACGCTGGGTGCGTGCACCCTCGCCAGCAGTATAGGTGTTTATACATGACGCTATGTTGTTGTAGTATTCTCCAAAAGGACATGTGACGGTACACTTTACAACTTGTGAAAATGTAAGTAAGAGAGCAAAGCACCACCTTCGAGGGGGTGGCGAAGGCGCGATTGCGACACTTTTGGAGCACGCCCACTCACGTCCAGCACGACGCGTCAACTTTAAACCTAGCTTTAGAGATAGGGTGACAAGTTCAGTTATCTGGGAGAGACTCAGTAGAACCGTTGCTCCTCCACATCAAGAGGAGCCAGTTGAGGTGGTTCTGGCATCTGGTAAGGATGCCTCCAGGACTTCTCTCTGTGGGATGTGCTTCATGTGTGTCCAGCTGGGAGGAGACTACAAAAATATTTTTTGTAACAAATGATGAATATGCACAGCAGTTTTTTTTAGTGATGAATATCTCTCCCTGCAAAAATGCAGATAACTTTTGTTTACTTCTTAATGGGGCTGACGAGCAAACAGATCACTTCCTTCCTGGGTGTTTTTTGTGTGTGTGTGTGTGTGTTAAGACACCAGTGCATGCTCAGTCCTGAATATCAGTTTCAGCCCGAGTTGCTTCATGACTCTGCCTGTCTCATCATTTTCAGCACAACTTCTCGTGGATACCCCCCCCCCCCCCACACACACACACACACTCCTCCCCATGTCAGAGGCCATGCAACAGCAGCTGAATTTTTAGCGAAATGGAGGGATCGAGCAGATTAGACAGCCTTGTAACTCATTAATGAGCTGCCACCATGTCAGACTCAGACAGATAATTAACCTTGATCATTTGTCACGTCATAAGAAGACGGGATGGGACGTCCAATCATCTCTCTGTGGGCACAGAAGAGCTCTCCAGCTGACTGTCTTTGTCTCTCTGCAGGTATGGGAGGTAAGAGGTGGAGTGATAGTGACGGAGGTCAGAGATTAAATCAGGGAGTGCCAGTCCTCTGGGAACTTCTAGTCTTTTTATAGACTCACTAGTTAAGAAATTCCAAACAGTCTGTCTGACACTTCACTATCACTCACAGCAAGAGGTGAGAGGTGGGTGATAATGTCTTTTGCCGTGTTTGTGTGTCTTAAGGCTCCCACATACTCGGGTGTACTGTGTGCGGACAGTGAGCCGCGCATATTGTCCACGAAAGTTTGAGACTTCATACTCGAGTGTACTGACCGCCTGACAAATTCTTTAATTTCTCACAATTTCAGTCATGGCGCCAAGGAAGAGGAAGAAAAGATAGTTTGCATTTTAGCTTTAAAACAACAAAATAAAAGAACTTACCTTACCCAGGGTCTGAGTTATTTCTTCCCACGAATTTGTTGCTCGCTGAAAGTCTTTAGAAAGTCGCTGAAAGTCCTTCGTTGACGTATCATAAAGTTTGTATGTTTTTTAATCTCCTCAATGAGACGCTCTTCAAATTTTGTCTCCATTTTGTCCACAAAGGACACAGTTTCTCAACTTTATCAGCTTGGTGTCGCATTCAAAACAGTTCGACGTGAACTCGGCAGACAGTTTATTGTGTGACACCAAGGATGTAAAAAATTGATCTCTGCGCAGACCAGTCCGGCGGTTGGCCGTTTTGAGTCCGCATTGAGTCCACTGATCAAAGTCTTCTTCAGCACACCCTAATGACTTTCCATTGGGTTCAGGTCTGGACTCTGTGGTGACCAAACCATGTGTGAAAATGATGTCTCATGCGCCCTGAACCACTCTTTCACAATTTGAGCCCGGTGAATCTTGGTCTTGTTGTCTTGGAATATGCCGTTGTCATTTATGTTTTTCTGACAGCTACAAAGCTGTTTAGTCCCAATTCCTTGCGATTCCCTCACATTGTGCGTGTGGAAATTCTCTTGCTTTCACTATTAAACATAGCTTTGATTTCTGCTGTTGTTTTTCTATGATACACAGGGATGCACAACTGGTGACCCACAGGCCACATCCGGCCCTCCAATTAGTAAAAAAAGAGTTAAAAAAAATATTTTTTTAAACTTTTATTAAGTATAGCAACTCTGAATTCATTGTGTGCTTTTTTTAAAGTAAAAAAATATACATATATTTTTAGGAGGTAGACCATCTTTTCACAGAATTTCAAGGCAAACCTATGTGTTTAGTCTGCTTAGAGACACTGTCTGCCATGAGGGACTTTAATACACAAACAAACACGTTGCACAAAGCTAAATATGAGAAGTTTACTCAAGTACATAAAAAACAGCGACTTTTACCAGAACCACGCAGGAGTCTGTAAATAAGTGTTACATATACAAACATTTTTAAAAATAGAAGTTTTATTACACTTGGGTAAGTGTGCAGTGCTATGTGGCCCTCTGGTTGTGGCCAGTTGTGGCTTCAGTGCTCGCTGATCACCATCACTCAAGATTTTCTTTCGACCACATTCCTTCCTGGAAGATGATGCTTCCCCACCGTCCTTCCAGTTTTTAATAATGTGTTGGACAATCCTTAACCTGATTTTAGTAGTTTTAGCAATGTTTTTATGGACTGATGCAGATAATTTCACCCCTCTGAAACAGATTAGTATCTTTTCCACGACCAAAGAATGTGTCTTTCAACATGGTTTAACAAATAAGAACCTACTCACTGCATCAGTTCAGGTTAAAAAACTTGTCAGCTGAAACATAACCACCCATGCAGTAATTATCCAATAGTACACTCTTACTATTTGCATAGTTAAATCCAGGTGGGGACCTTTGCTTTTGGCCGATCAGTATAGTTGAATGTGGTGAATATAGTTACTTTTAACATTTGACAAAAAGCCTTCATTTCTCAGAACAAGATGATCTCAGTGTAAAAGTCTAGTAAAAAAGCAGTGGGTGATGTGCATTCTCTCATGGATTTATAGGCCTTTCATTCATTTCTGTTTGTGCATTTCTCCCTCTCATGCAAAGCCAAACACCTCTGCTAACATTTGTATTCAAAGTGCTGTACTCATCCAATGACTTTCCCCTGCAGCCGCAGGGAGGATTGTTCAAATGAACACTGTGAACGCACCGCAGGACCTTTTTCACTCACCGTTCCTCTCCCCGAAAGTGGCAGGCTGGGAGAGTCCCAGTTTATTTCACCGTTATCACACATGAAAGGCGTTTGTGACACAACCCAGAAGAATTATGCAGCAAGGAATGCATTCGGGGGGGAGGAGGAGGGATATGCTGACACACGTTAGGAAATTTGCAAGAAACAGGAGCAAAGGTGTGCCCGAGGCACCCGTGTGAGCGGTATGGAACAAACACACAGGGACACACTCTGGACGAGCTGCAAGGACAACAAGAGGCTACATCTGGACTGTGGGGGGTTCCAGATGTGGAGACAGTCCTGCTCCACAAGCTGAGATCTTAGCTGAATCTAAGCTGCAGCCAGGACCTGAGGCAGGGCCGGGAGATACCACCTGGAGTTTTGCCAATTAGCAACTTTGTTTCAGACCCTTCTAACAACTTTCTTTCCAAAAAGCAACAAGCGACAAATCCAGTGACTTTTTCTGGTGATCTTGGAGACTTTGGCTGTGTCTCACTTCATGGGCTGCATCTTCATGAGTATGTAGCCCACCTGGGCCACATCCTTCCCAGTCCGGGTAGGCTGCATAAAACTGCTGTAAAATGAGACAATCTAGCCATCGCTTGACACGTGTTTGCATGACCATGCACTACCACCAGCTCCAGTATCAGTACTTGCATTTTATTTAACATCTTATTGCAGCATGAATTCCTTCAGCTAAGTTGCTTACCTTATATTTAAAAACAAATTCTTCAGTCAGTGATGAATTTTCAAACTGACTTAGTAAAAAAAAACAAACTCCACAGTCGTCGTCTAGTTTGCTGACGGCGCATTGAATCCTGGGATATCCTCGGCCAGGAAGGATACTCTTATGCATCCTTGATTTTCAAGATTTTGTGGGTCGCATTCCTCGGCCGCATGAGGAAGAGCCTTCGAATTGGGACAGCACTCGGTGATGTATGCGGCCGACAAATGAAGATGCAGCCCATGAATGAAGACACAGCCCTTGGCAACTTTGGCGACAGCACCTTCCTCAGCTAGCAGCATGTAGTGGTGCGGTGAGCCCCTCCCCCTTTCCAAAGCACTGACAAGCAATCCGACTAACTGAAGCCTCGTCCAGCAACCCCAGCTGCCGTCAGAGCAGAGAGGAGACCGCTTCAAATGAGTCACACATGTGCAAAGCTGCTACTGCTCCTGCCCTGGTTTACGAAGCGGGATGCAGTTTTTATTGTAACATTTTTTTCCCCCACTAACACTGTCTCACTGTCTCCTTAAAAAAACTCCCAGGACTAGGCTGTATTTGACTCACAGATCAGTCACAGTGTTGGTTAAATTTTATATTCTCATAAAATTTATTTATATGACATGGATCTAAGCAAAAAAATAAAGTCATAAAATTATTCCATTAAGTTCAAGTGCAGCTCTTAACATATTTAGTGTTTTTCTCTTTAACTTTGTTATACATCTCCCCTGCAGCCAAGATCACAGTTATTGGCAAATGTCCAAATATGCAAATTAGGGAATGACATCATCTAGCTACTTCTAGCAGTTTTTAGGACAGCGAGTAGCGATTTCTTTTACTGAGAAGTTGACAACAGTAACCACCTCTTTCTCTATCTCTGTCAAACATGCAACACATTGAAAACACAGCAGCTTTGGGACACTTCTGCATTCTGGCCAAATGCACTTCTGAAAATTCGGAGTCAAAAGTCTTTTTATTCCATGCAAACAAAGAGCTGGACAGTTGTCTATTTAGTTTTTGCATTGCAATTCTTGTGCAGCACAAGACTTTTAAAACAGAACAAGTGATTAGCTCGTGACTTCAAAAATGCACCAAATATACATAAAATGTTCTTGATGAAAATGACCTCTTCAGCCCCAAGGGGTTTCTTTGAAGTTTGTCCTCAAAATAACATGCCGAAATATAATTGAGTGTGTTTCAGCATTTCTAAACTCTATTTATATAATCTTGGTGTCAAAATAAAACTAACAATTGGGATAAAAACACTGGAAAAAAGAAACTTAACATGTGATAACTGGGCACTTCAACCACTTACAGTCCAGGAATCTTATCAGTACTTAAAGTTTTACTCAGCAAAGGTTTGTTTGCTCAGCAGTCAGCGCCATCATCTTGTGATCCTGAGGTTGTGGGTTAGAGCCCAGGTTGCATTATGGAGCATCTGGTGTAAAACAGTTGCCATAGTTCCTCTGGGAGTTGAGCAGAGCTACCAAAACAATAGTTTTGTTTAAAGCTTACATTCTAATCTGTGTTTCTATCTGTGTTCTTAGGAGTGCTGTGGGAGAGTGAAAGACCTGTGGTTGCCATGGTGACTCTAAGGAGCCATGGCCACAGCATCGACATTTCTTTAGATCCTGGTTCCGAACCTTTGTGAGCAGTCATTGGTTTGGCATCCTTTGAGATTTTGTCAAAAATTTTCAGTTTATTTTTTTATCCCTCAATTTACCTTCAGACAAGCTCGAAAACACTGAAATGATGAAAATGCCGTCCACATATTAAAAATAAAAATAAACAAATCATAAAATAAAGTTGGTCAAATGCAAATATTGTGTCCTCCCTGCAGAGGCATTAGAAGGTTTCAGGTTTCTGCAGGACATGTCTGGAAGTTCCTGCTGGCTGCCAAACTTGTTATAGTGTCACAGCTGCTGTTTGTGTGTTCATGTGTTCAATATGTAAGAGAGGAGTTCCTGCAGCCCTCTGGTGTCAGACTCTGTATGTGAGAATTGTAACTAACCTCTACTCTCTGCAGTTAGCTGCAGCTCACACTGATGGAGTCCAGTCTTCTCCTCTTGTGTCCCAGCTCCCTGTGTTTCCCCAGCACAGTCTGGACTACAAACCCTCTACACGTCACAACTTGAAGTAATCCCTTTTATGATACACATTACCTGTAATTAATGAAGTATAAAAGTATTGATATTTTTATTTTATTATCAATTCTAGAGCAGAAAGGTCTGGTATCGGTGGTATCTACAGTATATTTCAGTATTGATCTACACATCACCAATTAGCTCCCTGGTTTCCCTCGATCTTCGTCGGGTCTTTGTTCATAAACTTTTAATCTGTCTATAGTCGCGTTTCCATTGACCATGAAAATGCCCAAATTAAAATTTCGAAAATAAATTTGCTTAATGGAAACACGTCAATTTTGACAAAACATCCTTTTTTCGACATAATTGTTTTGCGCTAGGATGAGGTGGTTTTTTGGCCGTATCGAAATTGTTTTATTTTGCAAAACTGCAATGTAAACACTTTTTTCGCATTACAGGAGTCACGTGATCAACAACCAGCTGTTTCTACTGGCAAAAAAGACGACAAAGATTCTAAAGTGTTGAATCCACAGCTCTTCTGTAAACACACCGACTACAATTTCCCAAAAACGCAGCATACGTAGCCGCTCCCAAGCATAAGGGGCTTGTCTCTCGAAAGCCTCGATAAGATGCCGACATCTCCTTTCATGGCTGATGATATGCCGTGGTAGCAATATGAAGATATCTCATGTAAGTGTTTACATCCGTTGCCGCCATGTTTATAATGACTTATTGCGAGAACAAACATATTCACGTGTGATTTTAATAGCATTTCCTACTTAATGGAAACACTGCAGTTGCAAAACTGTGTTTTTTCGACATTAACAGAATATCGACAAAGTTTTGCACACATTTGCAATGGAAACGCAGCTAGTGTTTTCCTTAGTTACATCACTTCTTTGTCTTTATTATGACCCCCGCACACAAAGCGGGGATCATATTGTTTTCATACTGTTATTTTTTTTTCCCAGTGATTTTTGGTCAACCGTAGCACAGAAACACCTGCACTGATCAACATGAAATTTGCCAGGAATGTAGATGTGGCCGACCTACACTTTTTTTTAGCTCCAATATGGGGCTATCCATCGGACCCACCAATGAGCCCCACCCCCTCAGATGCCCACCCATAACAATAAATCTGTTTTGGTGAGTTCTGAGTTCTGGTGCATTGGTACTTTGCATATGTGCGGAGGTCATATATGGTACCACTATGTGGTATCTAGTTTATTAAATACATTGATTATTATACTTGCCTATCTACTGTCCATATTCTTGGGTGCAAACTAGAAATTTGATGTTTGCAAACGATCAGAATCTTTTGAACGTCTCCTTACAACAAACGGTAAGAACCAAGTTGGGTGGACAATAAAGAGCTGTTTATAGTTTTATTATTTTCACTCCTCGTAACATCTTCGTTTGTTTTCCTCCTTAACCAAAGAAACAATCACCCCTTCTTTATTTTTTCACAGAAAACAGGAAGAAGGGTGGAGTACAGCAGTTGGGGGTAAATGGGAGGGGGGTTCCAGTTGACAAGGTACATGGTACTGCCCACGTGTCGGAATTATGTGTAACTTGTTCAGAATTGAACAGTTTTATGAAGCAAACGGCTCGTGTAAAAATCCAGATCCCTTCAAAGAACCACTTGTCCCTTCTCTAGTGCACACCACCAGCCACCCCCACAGAGAGCTCTTCACCCGAGCAGATCAGTCAAAGGAAACTAATTTTAGCCGCTTGTGTCCATTAGGTCATTCTTTTGATTCTGGTCCACATCTCATGACCACAGGTGAGGGTTGGAATGTCGATGGATCAGTACATCAGGAGCTTCACCTCATGACTCAGCTCCTTCTTCTCCATGACAGACCTGGAGCATCATCATGATGAACAATGCCCTGATTGTTTGGTCCATGTCCTCCTCCATATCCATCCGTCATGATCCAAATTCCCAGATGCTTGAACTTCCTTACTTGAAGCAAAGACTCAGTCCCGACAGTGAATATGAATTAAAATATGTGAAAAGTAGTTATTGTTGAAGCTCATTCTCATACCGATTCAGCAAATGAACACTAGTAAGTAAACATTTATTACTTTCTGAAGTTAAAACAAAGTCCAAACACACAGATCTCATCATGTGAGCAAAGATATTTATTTCCGATCAGCAGTCAGTGAGTTATGTTGGACATTATTCTCTTTTCTAAACCCAGAGTGTAAAATATGAGCTGTCAGGCCCGTGCATCATTTCTGACAGCTTGACAAGCACACCACCATCAGATTTACTGGTTCAAGACTGAGTGAAATAACATTAGAGGTGAAATTCTTCTTTCATCTGATCTAACAGTCTGAGGTCGAAAGCTTCTTTTAGGTAAAGTCTGACTTCAACCTGAGAATCAACCAGAAACCTTCAGTTTGCTTTGAATTCACTCATCAACTGCATTAAAATCCTTTATCTGTGCAGAGAGGCGGGGGACACCCTGGACAGTCCATCACAGGGGACACAGAGACAAACCATTCACTCTCACTCACCCCTAGAGACAGTATAAAATGACCAGCGAAGCTAACATGAATGTTTCTGGTCTGTGGGAGGAAACTGAAGCACATGCAACTGTAACCACTGCTAAATTGGTCAATAATAAAGAATGCAAAGCTCATAAATCTGTATTTCATTTATACTGAAACAGTAAACATCAAATGTTTAAACTAAGAAATTTTACCTTCTTTTTTTTTTAAAACAAGATCATTTTGAATTTATTGGCAGCAACACATGTCTAAAAATGTTGAGCCAAGAGCAACAAAAAGATAAAAAAGTAACAGTAGGAAGAACATTTTGTAATGAATTATGTTAATTAGTTAACAGGTCAGTGAATATTAAGAGCATTTTAGAGAAGCCGAATCTCAGAAGTAGAAATGGCCAGAGGTTCACCTGTCGGTACAGGTTTTGTCCTCCTGCACCACCAACATGGAGAAACATTTTCTGTAATTCTATTTAAAATCTCTTACATCTTCAACACTCCCGCCTTCTGCTGCTTTATTTTATGCCCGTCTGCTCAACACTTCTCTGAATGTGCGACTGTACAAAGAGGGAGCATCGCTAAGTCTGTTCCTTTACAAATCTGACACAGTGGCAGGAAAAAGATAGACTGAGATTTGGAAACCCTGAATCCATATGACCCACTGCTGAAGTTGACAGCAGAGCAATAAAGCTTGTGTGTGTGTTTGTCTGTAAAGTTACCAAAATATTTTAGGAGTGACTGAATGGATTTTAATAAAACGCTTATAAAATAAGAAATGGATGCACATCTACAACTGAGGGACCAGCCAAATTTTCAAGGTTTCCCTCCACAGTCAACTTAGAAAACACAAAAATGGCTGCAATTTACTCACGAATATTGTGCAACAATTGCATGTGATTGTTGCTAAGACAGATTCACAACAAATACTCTAAGAGCAGATTGTGACTGCACAGGATGTTTGCTGTATTTTTTTTCTTATGCTACTTTTAGCTTTTAGCTACCATTCTGCTTCTTGTAGCTTTTGTTTATTATTCTGCTACTTTTAGCTTTCAGCTAGTCTTTTGCTACTTTAGGTTTTAGCTAAAATTAAAATATTTTAGTTTTAGATTTTAGCATTTCGGTTCATTTAGCTTTCAGCTAGACTTTTGCCACTTTAGGTTTTATCTAACATTAAAATACTTTAGTTTTTAGCTAACATTTAGCTGATTTTAGCTTTTCTGTTCATTCAGACTTCAGCTAGCCTTGTGTTGTTTCAGTTTTTAGCTTTAACAACTCAATTTCTGCTTCTTCTTCAGGTTTCAGTACTCTCACAGCATTTTCAAGGAAAACACAACTTTTTAAATTTGCAGTTTTTCAGTCCCTGCAGAACCAAGTTCAACAACGAAGAACAACAATGGAACAACAAACAGGACTAGAGGAGGCCTCTGGTCGAGTCCAGTTTCTGGTCTGAGTCAGACCAGATCAAACCGTTTGGTTTTATATAATCTGTTTTGGTAAGGAGTCGTGCTTCTGCTTCTGTTTTAATGGTTGTTGGTTGTTTTGCAGCGACTGAGCTGTTAAAAGGGTTATATTGACAGAAAAATAAATTGCACACTATTAACAGAGCTTTCTGTCCTGCTTTTACAGGTACATCAGTAAACGTCCTCCCACATGGCTCTGATGGTAAACAAAAACAAACACAAATAACCTGTTATCATCCTCTGAATTACCTATTCCCTTCTTGTTTATTGTCTCCCTTAAAGTTCCAAACATATGGTGTTACGTTTCGCTGCATTTCAGTTTTAAACAAAAATCTAAAGCTGAGAACAGTTTGATCAAACCAACACATGTGCACACATATAGACATGCGCACACAAAGGTGAAAGGGTGACAACTGTGGAGAAAGCAGCTGTCCTGCCTCACGCTGCTCCCGATAGAAGTTTGAGGAGGAAAAAAGGGCTGAGGTGGTGAAAGTTAGAAGGAGGTCTGATCACCTCTGTGAGAGCTGGGCTGTGAAGCATCACTCGCCCTGAGAATTACCACTGCCCACGTTACAGCCTTTAAATAAAACACTGGCCTGATTAAACTGTAGTCTTCCTGGCTCGCAGCTCCAGTTCAGACACATGCTGCAGAAGGCAGATGGCCTAGATGCAAGAAAAAAAAAAAACAGAACAGCGCAGTAAACGACAGGATGGGACGGCAGATAAAGTACTGATCGCTGGCTGCTCTCTCGAAACAACGAGTCTCTCTTTTATTCTTTGCAAATCAAAGAACTTTTAAAAGTGGAATTTTTAACAATCCAATGGGAATAGCTTCAGTCAATTCGATTATCAACTTCAAGAGCTTTTTGGTTTGTTGAGCTTAAAGGAAGAACCACAGAAGACGGGATGAAGTCATTTACGGCCCTTGTTCATGAAAGATGGCCGTCTGGATGACATTAGTTGATAGCTGGTCAGCCTGAATCATGAACAGAATTTGCCTAACAAATATCAGCGAGCAGGATGGATGTTAGATGCAAACCAGGCTGAGATAATAGAGACTGAGGCTGGGTTTTATGTAGCACACACACTTAGTGTGTGTGTCCTGCAGCTGGTAAGCTAAACTGGGTCAACCTGGTCCTCAGCAGCACAAAAACTATAGAATTGTTGTCCTGAAATAGCGTTCTTGATTTTTCTTTTTTCATGCTTTAAACTCAGTTCTATAAAATACTATAAAATACTGAAAAGGACCATTGTGTCACATTTAACTAGTTATAAACCACACATTCAGAGGTTGCAGGGATGTGCTGCACACACACACACACAAAGGCTGTTCTGTCCCAGACACACACAGGAACTTTACTTTAATACTTTTTTAGATTATTAGTTTTAGAATTTTATTTTTCCTAAAAGGATCATTTTAGAAGTGATATTCTGTCAAATAGTGATGAATAGTTAGCAGTTTACCAACCATATGCCTTCATGATGCTGCAACATGGTCAGTACTCAAATAAACTTTTGTTTATTTCTTGTTGCTATTTTTCCATATCTTTGAGGTTTGAAGTCCTGTGTTTCTTGTGAACACATTTAACATGTTCATGTGATCACGTGTAGAATGTGGTGCCATCACAATTCCAGTCATAATCAGGTGATCACGTGTCAAACTCAAGGCCCACAGGCCACATTTGGCACATTTTTTTTGGCACATTTTTTACAGTATAGTAGGGTCCTCATCCAATGTGAAAGCGGCCTTAATGGGCAAGTAGTTTTTGATTGACAGCTCAGTCCACGAAGGCAACAGGCCCCGGAGAGAAACTCAGAGATCCCTCTCCCCAACGACACTGTCTAGCTCCTCCTGGAGGACCCCGAGGTGTTCCCAGGCCAGAAAGGATATATAATCCCTCCAGCAAGTTCTGGGTCTTCCCTGGGGGTCTCTTAGCTCAGTCTGATCTTTCTAAATACTGTGCATGACTGTTGTCTTCAAGTTTGAAGCTCAGTTTCTGAGGTCTTAGAGGTGTTTTACCTTAAACAGACTCCCTCCTGTGTGTCTGCTGTGGACCTGGGGATCACAGCAGCTCTGTTTTCCTGACTCATGCTTTAGCCGTCAGAGTCACGCTGCCTTTGCTCACGTCTCTTCTCGCTGCAGGAGAAACTGGGTGAGTGACAAATCCAATGTGTCACATTTACCGTGGCTAGGGGCTGCATCGACTGCAGCTCTGACCTTCTCAGGATCAGCTTCAGACTGCTGACTGATGGCACGCAGTCGGAAGACCACCTCTGGGCACTTTGACCAGGAGTCTGTTGATGCTGAGCTGCAAACATTCCGGTGGGTGGGATTAACATAATTGTCATGACTGAAACTTTGTTTGGAAAATTCAGTCACTTCCAACAGGAGCAAGAAGAACATGATGCTGGTCATGTGGCTAATGTTGTCATCCAGCAGTGTGGCCTTGGGCAGCTCAAACATCACCCCCCCAGTCAAAAAGGGTGGATTGTTTTCTCATTAGGAGTGAGCTTCTGCCCCAAGTGGAGGATTTCATGTATCTTAGGAATTTGCTAACGAGTGATGGAAGAGTAGAGCGTGAGATTGTTAGACGGATCGGTGCAGCTTCTGCAGTATTGCTGACTCTGTACCGGTATGTTGTGGTGAAGAGGGAGCTGTAAGACAAAGCTCTGTTTACTGATCAGTTCATGTTCCTACCCTCACCTATGGCCGTGAACTTTGGGTAGTGACCAAAAGAACGAGATCACAGATACAAGAGGTCGAAATGAGTTTTCTCTTCAGGGCAGCTGGACTCTCCCTTAGAGATGGTGAGAAGTTCAGTTATCCTGGAGAGAGTCAGAGTAGAACCACCGCTCCTCCACATCGAGAGGAGCCAGTTGAGGTGGTTCATCTGGTAAGGATGCCTCCATGGGGAGGTGTTTCAAGCAAATCCAACTGAGAGGAGTCCCTGAGGAAGACCAAGGACACACAGTAGAGACTATGGCTGTGTCTCAGTTCATAGATTGCAGCCGACGTCAGCTAAAAAACTAAATCTTACCAGCCAGGAGAGGTAAACAGAGCAGAATGTTTGAACAAAATCAGACTCAAAGCACAACTAAACCCAGAAATTCTGGTCTGTGTCCTGGTTTTAAGTTCAAAATACAGATTTTTTGTGTGTGTAAAAATGAACACGTTTTAAATAAACTTCTGACTTTACTCCTTATTTGTACAACGCAAACTCATAAAAAAAACACAACCATGTTATTCTGTTATACTTCTCTTCTTATATTTCACCACTTGCTCTAGATTAAAGAGTCTTTTAGAAAATAAAAAGAACACCCAGACTCCAGTCTATAATTTCACTTTGGAGTTAACAGACTCTAATATAGATGATAATGAGCACACACTGTGGTTTCATGAAATGATTAAGCTAGATGAGGCAGAGCAATGAATGCATATTTGTTGAGGAAGCCACTTTTCCTGGCACAAGGTCATATTTCCACACAGGCATGGAGAAACATGTTGATATATGACAAAATAACAGATCACTGGAAAGATAGAAGCATTTATAGTTTTAAGATTTGTACAGCCCCGTTTCAAAACAGTTGGGTTGTTGTGTAAAATATAAATAACTGAAATTAATGGCTTGTGATTCTCATAAACCTGTGTAGAACACAGTAAAAATATCAAATGTTGAAGAGCAATACATCTCTGTAAAACGGATCTTAGCCACAATCATCGCTATAAAACATCTGGGAGCTGACACCAGCTGCTGGACCTTTTGAAGAGGAGTGTTGTCCCATTCTTTTCTGATGGAGGATTCTAGCTGTTCAGCAGTCCTCATTCTCCTTTGACAGATTTATTTCTTTAATAATGTGCCAAATGTACTCAGTTGATGAGAGCTCTGGATTGCAGGCGGACCAGTTTGTGGTTTGCCTTGCTAAAATAAGCAAGACTTTCCCTTAAAAATGGACACCATGGGAGCACATGCTGTTCTAAAACCTGTTGATACTTTTCAGCATTGATGGTAGTGAAACTGCCCGTGTCTTAGGCATTAATGCACCCTCATACCATCAGAGAGGCAGGCTTTTGAACCGTGCACAAATAGCAGGCTGCATATCCCCTCTCCTATGGAATATGTGGAGTCATCTGACCTCAGAACAGTTTTCTACTTTGACTCGAGTCTGTTTTACATTTATTTGTGTTCTGTTTTATGGATTGTTTTATGAGTTATGGTTTTACTTCCAAGGACAACAGATTTTTTTTATTTTGGAAATTTAGCTGTTGATGATGAAAATGCATCGACTTTTTAAATAAATAAACTTTTTGAGTGAGTAGCTTCCCTCTTCATTTTTGATGGGGGCGCGGGGGGGGGGGGGGGGGGGGGGGGGGGGGGGGGGGGGGGGGGGGGGGGGGGGGGGGGGGGG
>JARVJO010000082.1:20573142-20584740 GCA_031762555.1 Cynodonichthys magdalenae | reverse complement strand
GCAAATAAGTATGTAAGTAAGCAAATAAGTAAGTAAGCAAGAAAGCAAATAAGTAAGTAAGTAAGTAAGTAAGTAAGTAAGCAAGAAAGCTAGTAAGAAAGAAAGTACGCAGGTAAGTAAATAAGTAAGCAAATAAGTAAGTAAGCAAGAAAGCAAATAAGTATGTAAGTAAGCAAATAAGTATGTAAGCAAGAAAGCAAATAAGTTAGTAAGCAAGAAAGCAAATAAGTATGTAAGTAAGCAAATAAGTAAGTAAGCAAGAAAGCAAATAAGTAAGTAAGTAAGTAAGTAAGTAAGCAAGAAAGCTAGTAAGAAAGAAAGTAAGCAGGTAAGTAAATAAGTAAGCAAATAAGTAAGTAAGCAAGCCATTAACTAAATAAGCTAATAACTAAGCAAGCAAGTCATTAACTAAATAAGCAAATAGGTATGTAAGTAAGCAAGAAAGCAAATAAGTAAGTAAGCAAGCAAGTAAGCAAGTAAACAAGTAAGTAAGTAAGCAAGTAAGTAAGCTGTGAGGTGTGAATGCAAGATATAAGAGAAATAAGAGTGGTTTCAGAGTAAAACAGGAAACAAATGAAAAGCTAATGTAACAAGATTAATTAGATTTTCTAACAAAATATAAATTCATTCTCTGTTATAAAAACCTAAGTGAAAAAATACGAAAGCAAACAAAAGAAGAGAAACTGCTGTCCTTCAGGTAGATTCACCTGGTGTCCCTGCAGCATGGACACACGCAGGTTGGACTAATGCAGGATTTATGCAGCGCTCTGTCATCTCTCAGCACCTGAAAACCTCCCACAGGAAACAGCGTGACAACAAGCAGGCCTCTCAAGTCACAGCCGAGCAGTGAAGAGAGAAATGAAGCTGATCGCACTGCAGCTCCAAGATAACCCTTACTTTGTCTTTGCCTCACCGGTAACGAAACCCTGAAACATTTTCCACAAGTGAAGAGGAAGCACAAATACACAAACTGTGCTCAGTCTGACTTTTTGACAAAAGCACCAACCCATTCTTTTTATCTCAGCATAAATCTGTTTACTGTTTAAAAAGTATAAAACAGACTTTTTTCTCAGGGAACATACTGGGAACAGAAGTTATCTTTTTGAAACGGCCGCCACAGTTAATCTGCTTTAGCAAAGACACAAACGGTTTGAACTTGAAACATGGAGCTAAGTTTGATGGAGCAGTGGTTGAGTTATTCACTCTGATTGTACAAACTTGTGATACCAGTGATTTCAAACTGATACATATATATATATATATATTTAAACAAACCAGCAGCATTTCTTGAAATGTCTTCAGCCACATGAAAACAATAAAAGACTCAAAACATTGTAGTTACCACAATTTGTGAGTTTTGAGTCATTTTTCACCTCGTCCTTCATGTGTGCCTCTATAACATTTAACAGCCTGTTGGTTAAATTTGATTTTTGCACAAAATGTATTTCATACATAAAATCATTTCATTAAGTTCCAGTTCTAAACATATTTAGTGTTTTTACTCACATTTTCTCTTTAACGTTGATATAAATCACTTTGCAGCCTAGATCCCAATTATTGGCAAATTTTCAAACACGCAAATTAGAAGATGATGTCATTTAGCCACTTTTAGCGGCTTTTAGAACAGCGAATAGCGACTTTTCTTACAGCGGAAATGGCAACAGTGATGTGAACTAATAAAGCTTGTGTAAGTGGTGTGCGATAGTGCAAGATTTGGAATCGATCCAAACCAATAAATAACCAATATCATCAGTATCAAAACTGATGCTGAATATGAATGAAGTTTTAAGTTTGTTTTTTTTTTCTATTAGTTTATTAAATAAATAAATAAAATCCAGGACAGAGTCTAGTCAAACAGGTTGTTTTTAAAAAATTGTGTTTTAACTGTCTGCACATTTTAAGACATATTTATTACGACAGCACGATGGGTCAGTGGTTAGCATTTGCACATTTTCATAAACTGCTCTTACGTAGATGAATTTAAAACATGAAAGGAAGTAAGCGACATGAACGCCTTCAAGGAATTTAATAATCCAACAATGGATTTAAAGGTGCTCTGTACTACTTCTTCACAACTTTTTCGCTGACCTACAGTATGTGGACGGTTCCTTGGTCTTCATGATGTCACTTGCAAGATGAGAGCACAGCTGCTGCAACCTATTTCAAAGCTTATTCCCTCTGTTATTATTAATTCACAACTTTTTGTTACAGCAAGTTTATTATTAACAGGTTACGGCTTTATTTTTAAAGTTGATCCTGTAGATGCACACAGTCAGATTCTGACACATTAATGTTCCCGTCTGGATGAATGATAAAGATTTGTCTGATAAAATGTCTAACAAGGTTAAAGTCGGGGAGTGATGATGTGTAGAGAGCTTCAAACAGGCTCTGACCCAGAATCAGTGAGTCAGTCCATCGTCTGATGTCCTCAAACTAATTTGCCAGTTAGTAGCCAGCCGAGAGCTGGGTTAGGGATAAACATTTGCCACGGGCTCAGTGCACGGCTCCCCCAACCATCTCACATCACATTAGAGACACCATCTCCTTTTAACCACACAAAACTCTCACCCTAATGATCCTGATTAGTTGACACGTTCAGCACCGGGGCCGTCATGTTGAAAGCCCCAGCTATCCATTTTCATCCACTTTCTCCCGGAGCCACAGGTGGCTGCTCCAATAACAGCCCTCCTCTAACCCAGATAGAAGAGAGGCCAGAAATGAGATCAGAAACAAAAAGCTTCTTTTTTTTCCCCTCCCAGTGCAATCAGACAATAGGCTGTGCTAAATATGGGAGGAGGCCTTCGTTGCGTTTTATTCTCTCTGGCTTTTTCAAAGTACCCAATTATCCCCACGCCCCACGAGAGGCAAGCCATAACGGCCTCAAGTCCCAGGAGGGGGGAGAGGAAGTAGGTCTCATTATGGCAATGTAGAAGGGAGGGTTTGCTTCAGCATGGGAGCAGTTTCATCAGCAGGGTTGTGGGTACAGACGAGGTCAAAGGTCCATCAAGATTCAGCAAGAGATCAGATAGTGACCAGAAAATAAGTTCGGCGCTTGACTGAGAACCAAAACAGACATGATGCAAGAGGGCAAAACGTGCAGGCGTCCATTTTGTAAAACAAACAAAAAAAAATATGTTGGTCATTTACATCTTTTAACAAACTCAGTTCTTCAGGATGAACGTCTTTAATCTTGACCAGGCTTTAACAGGCAGTTCTAGTTTGGATTGTGAAACAAAATGACAAATAAAACCCAATCCCAAAAGTTGTGACACGTGCAACAAAAGGTCCTAAACATATGTGTCATTACCAAGAAACAACTGGAGTATGGAGCCCCAAGTGTAAAATACAAAAAAAAAAAAAAAAGGTCACCAACACATTTGTATTATTTATCTCACCTTCTGAGTGTAGCTCACAGTTCTTACATTTAGTAATTTTTGCTAAATGTAAATGTGGATAAATGGTAAAGTTTACATTTAAGTATTTCAGAATGTAAAGCAGCCTTTACGGTTGGTGCACGGCTTTTGTTGTGATGTCATCATCCTGCGACAAAAGCAACCGCAAATGCTGCGAATGCTTCCCTTTAAGACATCAAACCTGCAGCCGCGGCCGGTGTCCAAGCTGCTCTTTAAACTGCCGAATCACAGGTTCCATCTTTATAGTTTATAATGAACATAATCTGAACTTTAATGCCATCTTCAGCATTAGCAGAGTTAGCTGTGTTAGTGGTTGCTTTCGTCTCAGGATGATGACATCAGAACAAAAGCTGTGCATTAACAGCAATAAAACTGTGTTCCTTTCAGAAATCCTTAAATGTATGCTTTATCGTTTAGATATGTTTAAGATTTAATTTTTACATTTAGATTCACACAATTAGATTTGGGATGTAATATTTACATATATTGTTTAACATTTAGTAAAAACATCAAAATATAAGAACCGTGAGCACATGGATTCTGCTCCTTCCTGTCTGTTGACCAATAGAAGAGGAGCTGACTCAAGAAGGGCAGCACAGCTTATTTACATAATGAGGCAGAAATGCATAAGTTAATGGAAAAACATGGAAAGAAAAAGACTTGTGGGAAGAAAAAATAAATAAATGGAACAACTTAAGAGACTAAAATGCATCTACAAGTACAAGAAAAATACAAAAAAAATGTTATTTTTAAAAACAGTAAAATTTTAATTATGTGCTAAAATATAAAGTTTGTTGGAGCTAAGATTGAAAAATTAATATGAAGGACAATTAAATTATAAAACATGACGTCAAGTTCTCCTGTTTTAAATTAATTGGTGCATTAAGTGTATTTATTTATTTATTACATCATTTATTAATTTCTGCTTTTATTTTTAATTATGTCACAGTCCAGTTGGTAAAGGACATGACGTCTTCACTGCAGGACTATCTAGAAGTATTTTTCACAACAGTGACCATCATGATCTGGACTGACTCCAAAATAAGTTTCATTAAAATCTGTCCAATGATGTATAAGATATTTCGCTAACAGAGTTGACACAAATATTTATTGGCAAATAGTTCAACATTTTGCACAGTCTGTGCTTAGAGTACTGTATGTGTTGGGACACCAAATGTTCAGCCTGCATCTTTAAAGTTGACAGAGCTGGAGCCATTTTTCAGTTTTCAGGTCAGCTGGCTGCAGCAGCCATCTTGAATTGTGTTTGCTCCAAAAGCTAATTCGTTGCAGATGTACATGTAATGATTGTTTCCTGAAAGTTTCATTAAAATTTGTCCAGTGGTGCACGAGACATGTTGGTAACAGACTCATGAATACTAGCAGAGACAGAGAAAACATTATCCACCTTCATTTTTCAGCAGTGGGTAATTATCATTCAAAATATCTTGGATTTTTATTATTTAACCTCATGATAAACTGACATATTTGCATCAACTTGACTGTGTTGCAGAAAAGTTATTTCTGATGTCAGCTGAGATTTAGAAGCATGAGGACTCGGTCGGTGCAACCCTTCTTTCTGCCTTCACAGCTGCAGGTTTTCACCTTGGCGGAATATCACTGCGATCCTGCACAAACAGGGACAAGGGAAAAACCTGGGCTGAGAGGAGGAGGAGGAGGAGGAGGGGAGGGGAGCAGGAGGAGGAGAGCTGAGTCACTCCGGTGTGGGGGCTTCAGTGACGCAGAGGGGCACTGAATCATCTGGAGCCTTATTGAGTATTTCCTCCATTCGATGCAGTTATCGTTCTGGAGATCATCACTCTCAGCATCAGCTGACCAGGAGACTCCGTGTTCCAGACAGGGACAGATAAGAGGAGCAGATCTCAGGGACTTGGAGGTAAAACCAAACAGGGCCACTGCATTTACTTAAAATAATTAAAGCCCTTGTATTCCTTAAAGCACAAATGTCAAACTCAAGGGCCAAATGTGGCCTGCCACAACATTTTACGTGGCCCACAAGAGCTTCAAAGATAATGGCTGTGTCTAAATTCCGTGGCTGAGTCCTTTGAAAGCCGATTATGTTGCAGTGATGTGTCAAAGGCTGCCCAAATTCAAAGGCTCCTCCAGTTGCAACCCACAAATATGTCCTCCTTTTTCCCCCCGATTTGTAAGATGTGTCTGGTGTCCTTCACTGCCCACCCTATCCCAAGATGCAATGTGGCCGGCCAGGAGACTTTTGGCTTGTAATAGTGAAGGAAGTGAGAGACAGGAGTACAGTTTTAAATTAAATCTGGAGGTACAAAATCTGAAAGTTTAAAGCGGTTGTACAGGCTTTTGTCATTTGCATAGATGTGTTTTTGTTAATATTATTCTTGTCAGAGGTCATTGTAACCGAGCTCGTATCGTCTCTGAGCTAATTTGATTAATTTATATCATTAATACTAAGAATTATTATTTTGCTCATTTCAATCAATTTCCAATCTTCATTGCTTCTGTTTAGCACACGGTTGCTAGGTGATAGGACTTATGCTGGGGTAAAAGTGGGAATAAATCTGAAGGCTAGACTGTCCAAATTCACAGCCACTTTCTTCCGGTCTTTGACTGGGTAGCGTCCTTCGAAAGATGTGGCCCCTAAATTAAGCGTACACTGCTTTAAAGCAAGCATTGATCATAAACTACATCTCCCATAATGCACCGCACTACTAGGTGGAGGTGCTCAGGGTTCAAAGCAGCCAGTAACCGGCAAAATTTACCATGAAAAATCTCCATTTCACTGCATTTTCACAGGCTACTTTTAGTGAGACCCAGTTGTACTGGGAAGTGGGAATTTCCTGCTTATGAGTTGTAAACTTAAACTGGAACGCCTCTCCAGTGGGAATTCCCTGTCGGAAAGTGGGAGAGTTCAGAACTCAAGACAGCAGCTACTCACTAAAACTCTCTTACTTTTACTTTTAATAGTATTTTAGTATTATTTATTTCACATTTAGTCAGTTGTACATGTACTTTTCACCGTTTATAAGAAGACATGTCAAAATGCTGTTTCTATGCAGGAAATACCACGTAGAGCTCAGTTGTTTGTTAGTGGTGGTCAGTCATAACAAGATGAGGAACGTGATGTTTCCTGTTTGGTCAAAGTTAAACACAAAAACTTTATTAAAACTGCCCTTGGAGGGCCACTATAACGCTCATGTGGCCCTGAGTGAAGATGAGTTTGACACGCCTTAAAGAAATACTTACATGCCAGTTTTAAACTAAGATCTTATATTGAGAAGTTGTAAACGTATTGGTCAAACCTTGATATAATAAGATGTCATGTTTAAAGTATGTGCTGCACACGACTCGGCTTCTGTCACACTTTAGCTCAGTAGCTGTAAATTTGACTTAGTTGTAGCCCTTTTATTTTTTTCTTGTTAATTATCTGTCTTTGATCTCAAATCAACTCTAAAAGGAAAACCGTTTTAGACGTGCATCCAATTATCACTTTTTGACAGACACAGACAAAAACAATATCCCTTATAGCAGTGGTAGATAAAAGGACAAGTTTTGTAAAATAAAACCACTACTAATAATCGGAGACCCTTGGTTTTGCTCAAATACCACTCTGCGTTCAGGATCTGCTGAAACAGTGCTCTTCTCAGCACCAATCCAGGACTTACTGCAGCACAGAGATTAAACTCACAAAGAAGGAAAAAAAGATGAAAGAAGCTGTTGTATTGAAGTCATTTCTGATTTTATTAGAAATGGTTCACATTTCAACCCAAGCAGTATATTTTGTTTAACCTTCGAGAGTGCAGTGCATAAACAAATCAGATCCAAAGTGTCTGTCTGTTAGTGCCGGATTCAGTTTTTTATTATTTAAGGGGTTTGATATCAAAGTCCTGTGCAAGTGATACTCAGATATTTACAATCAAATCAGGCAGCCTCGAACCGAGCGTCGCTGCGAAAAGAACCCAGAAGGGAAACTTAAAAAGTTACAAAAAACAATCTTCAGATAAACAATATATTTCTCCTTTAAAATAGAATTAATAACACGAGATAAACCACAATTGCTTCATCTTTAACCATAGGCACGTCGTAGATATGTGAGGCGTCACAGAAGCCAAATGGAGGCCATGCATCTCCTCTTCTATGATATTTGTGTAAACAAAATCACCGAGCCATCCGGCAGCCCAGGCTGGGGCCGCTTAAAGAAGGAAAAGTCGAAGAAAATAAACCGATGATGTCTAAAGGTTTTATCTGTTTCACTTTAAAGATGTTATATATGGGAAAACTAAAAGTAAATATAAATGTTACCTCATCAAGATGCTCTCAGAGATGTTTTATGGCTCACAATGTTTGGGTTCTTTGGTATAAAACTACCCTAACTGTTTATAACTTAAAAAAAACCTAATGTAAGAGGAAATCAAAAACACAAGAGTACTAATAGTTTAGCAGTAATGAGAGAACTTGGATTACACTTTGAAGCGATTATCTGCAGCATTAGACGTTGGGATGTTAAAATCCAGCTTTCTTACATCAGGAATGATCAGGTGCTGTACATGTGTGTTTCATCCGTCTCTTTTACCCTTAAATGTCCAGGGAACGTAAAGGGAACGTCTCACTGGGCTGCAACCAGCTGGCCATCGATATTCGGGGACATTTGTGGCGGTTCTCAATGAGTCGTTGAGAAGCACATTCTCATTTGAGTTTTGACTGTCCTCTTTTAATAATTGACGTGTTGGTCTCTCAATTTCGTCGTGAGCGTCTCCAATGCCTTTCACAGCTACAGCTCTATCTTGCCACCAGCGTCAGACAGAAACCATCTGAGTCAAACGTCCCAATCTAAAGGTTAGGCTGACAACTAAAATTTTAATGAAAATGATCACAATAATAATAACTTGGTCCAACAGTGGCAGCCCAGTGAGACGCCGCCTTCAGAAAGGATCATGTGATGTGAATATCTTAACACTTCCTGTTACTCCAGATGTTTTTATCTTCCACAGTAAACATGAGGGGAACAGAACTCTGCTTTTTCAGTCAGTTTGGTGAAAATAAAGCAGAACTGCAGGAACTTGTATATTTTTTTTTAGCAAATAAGTCTGAGGATAAAAAAAGGCGTTTAGGACTATTGGTTTCAAAATGCTGATAATGTAGTCATTCAGTAATCTGATTTCTTTAGCTGTGATGTTTTGTTTTTATTTACTGCATTATAGTCCCAGTGGTTAATGGCTTTAGTTCCCCTCAAATCAGATTCTAGATGTCTGAGGCGGCACACTGATCCTGCTTTCAAAAAGAGCCCTAAATCATCTCTTTCTGTTGTCTGAGAAGAAAACAGGAATGGATGACGGACAGCAGATGAGTAGATTCAAAAATAAAAAAGGGGGGCAATGAAAAGAGGAGTAGAATAAGCTTTTAGGTTATTTGGTTCACTCCGTGGTGACTAATGAGACTGATGTCCTGGACAGTATTTTTAGGATGCTCCACATGTCTGCTGAGACACACAAGTTGCCAAGGTGACCCGTTTTCACCAAGATCAACTAGGTTCTCCAGAGTGGCTGCTGTTCAGGAACAAGGCAGGGGAAATAACAAAAAAAAACATACTTCCCTCTTGAAGGTTCCTAATTTGGCACACTTCATGTCCTTTTAGCATGGCGTCTTCAAGTAAGAACCCAACAACTGCCCCCAATTCTGTGAAAGCACATGCTGATTTACTGGATTCACCTAAGGCAAAGACGGACTGTGAAGAAGAGTGGAAAGTGCTCTGTGAAGTGTCCCTCTCCTCCCCCCCGCCACAGCTCCAGTCCACAATGCTGCAGAGTTACTCATCGGGACGTGAGGGAAGTGTTTCCTCCCCTCGACTCGCTGACATGAACCGAGCAGCTGAGTCAGGACGTGTCCCCTGCAGGGTATGGTCCAACCCTTCCCCCGGGGGGGACCCTGCTCTCTCATCAGGACATGTTTAGTAGCTTAGTAGATTTATTGGGGTAACTGATAGCCAGGCTGATGGCAGCGATGTTCTTCAGAGCCTGAACAATAAAAAAATAGGCTATTAGTGAAAACAACTCAGGAGCATCACTGCAGAGAGAAAAAACAAGCAGAGAAACAAAGAGGAGACACGAGGAACCTAGTTTATCAACAGAACTGTTTAAAGATGACAAACAAGAAAACTGGCTGACTATTTTTATTATAAGTTAGTGGATACTTTGTTTTTTTTTCTGTCCGAAACACCATATCACAACCCCCGCATTCGAAGAGGGGTCATACTATTCATTTATTTATTAATTCATTTATTTATTTATCTCAAGATTTTTGATCAACCGTAGCACAGAAACCGCTGCACCGATCAACGTGAAGTTTGGTAGGAATGTAGATGTGCCTGATCTACACTGCGCCAGCCAACAGTTTTACGATAGACCCCATATTTGAGGAGGGGGCTCCATCTGAAAAGGGGGTGTCTGAATATAGAATTTTCTGCAATAATAAGATACTAAAGTTCCCAGAATATAATTTTAAAGTGATGCCACCTTCTGTGAGACATCTGACCAGAAGAACCACCACTTTCAACTCTCTTAGTTTAAAACTAATTTTACTATTTGTTTTTCTCAACACATTATTCTTTCTTACACTGGAAGTTTAATATTTACCAAGATTTGAGTAAAATGATCAACTAAAGACACCCTAAGCTCACTTTTTTCCTCTTTGCCAGATAATTTGAGCCGCTTTTAGTAATAAATTAGCGAAACAAAGAACCTGTTGATGTAATCCCTCCACAGAAAAAAAATATCAGAGGTATTATTTTTTATTTTCAATTTTCCATCTGTTTGCTGCTCACTTTGCAACATTTTTAAAACATTTAATCCTCTTTATAAAGTATTTTTCCAGGCACATTTCAGCTATAATCTCAAGGTAGATATTCCCAAATGTGAACACAGGTTCGTGTCTTCGTTGAAGTCAACAAGAGGTACTTTTTTTTTTTTTTTTTACCCAAAAAAAAAACAAAAAAAAACAAGAGGTATTCTGAATGAGAAGCAAAGTTTTGCTGCTTTTAGACTTTGCATCATCTTGAACATTGATGTAGTGTGCCAACTTACCCACGGTTTTGTTTTCAACCTGACAGGTATTAGGTAACAGCTCAACAGAACCACCCACAACGTTGTTTACACCCTCCACACACACACACACACACACACACACACACACACACACACCCCTCCACATCGCTGTTCTCCTCTGAACCGCCTTCAGGCTCCACTGCTGCGTTACAGGGCCTTCGGTACGAAGGACACCGTGGCTCGCTTTGCCACAAATGCTAATGGACTGCAATTATCAAATACATTAGCCACGAGCACGGCCCACACACTTTTTAAAAAACAAGTGGAAAGGCAGGGGGGTGCCGGGGGACCTGCGAGGTGTCAGCATCTCTGTGATGCATTGGGAAAAAGAGAGACTCCCGCCGCGCGCTGACTCACAGCGACTGAAGACCGTTTAATAAGGGGGTCTGCGTGGTTAGAGGAGAGTTACATGTTCAGGGAGCCACCTTCATCCACGCAAGACGCCACTCGAGTGCTAAAATCATCAGAGGTGACCTAAGAAACTGAACAAAAGTCTCTGCATTTCAAAAAGGAAGGAGCCTTACCATCGCGATGTGACTGCGGAGCTGCTCATCCGTCATCATGGCGAGCAGGTACTCCTGAAGGATTCCCTGTTTCTGTGAAACGACACAAACGTTGGCGATTAAAACTTCTGCACAGGATAACGACAACCTTACAGTCTGCAGCTGTGACGAACACAGACGACACTCAAAGCCCAAATAAGAAGTGTACTCAGTCATTCCTGAGTACGAGTACTTGAAGATACCAAGTACTGAGTAATCTAACCGTTACACAATTTTACATGTAGATCCTTTTATGATGAGAAATGATGGAGTTGTTGCCATTTAGGTCAAACCTTTAAAATAACTTTATGCAAATCTAACCGACTCCAAAAGTTAATCAGTCGGTGTCGGGTGAGAACTGAACTGAACTGCAGGACAGTGAGAGACGTCTTCTATAAACACAAAGATTCTGGTAGCAGATAAGACTACACGCTGAGGGGAACTCAGCTGGAAGTGGCCAAATGGAGCTTTTCCTGCTCTACAGACACAGTCCAGAGTCTGGCCTGGAGGCGGGGTGGAGGGGGGTCGAAACTCGTCTGGAGAGCAGCGAATCCT